>JAHQIW010003836.1:0-32892 GCA_019055375.1 Parelaphostrongylus tenuis
TCACTTTGCAGTCTTGAAGATAGCCTGGCTGTGGCGTTCCATAGGGCGCTGTTGTTGGCTGTCTGGGAGTGCTGGGGGTGGAACTCGAGCTACGTGCGAGCCGCGACGGGCATCACAACCCCTCTGGTACGCTGTCCTCATCGTACACTTATGGATACTAAATATTACTTTTGAATACTGTAGGTAGCAAAAGTACCACTAGCCATCGATTATAAATGCCCACAGAACTGCAATAATTATATAAAAATATTACCAACTTCGAAAGGCGTTGATGGTTACCCAAGACGATGTTGAGATCACACCAAAGACCAGTTACGGTGTGCTTAAATAGTGAATAATACATCTAAGTGCTATAAGACATTATTGTCGTTATTTTTGCCATTGTGACACTAGAAAGATGTGACTAGTATTAGTTGAAATATAGTTTTTCGTTATTGCTGCAAATGATAAGTTATAGTCGTTCACTTATTACTCTGCAAAGACTGCTATGATCCTCGAGAATTCTATTTTTTTTTAGTACTACTATGATGTTGCAACTATATATTCAGGTGTGCTAAGAATCGTAGAAAGTGCTACATCAATCTTTATTCAACAGCTGACGTTTCGGCAGTTCTCGTTCTTGAGAGCCTTCAGTTGTCTGCAATCCAATCAGTCAAACACCTCCACTGATCCTTTAGAAAAAATCACCAGATCTAGATTTCAATCGCATCAAGCAATCAACTCTCAACATACTCACCGATTTCTTATATGTGTTCCACCGAATGATTCGATTGGAGATCACCGGAAGGAGATCACACAGGTCGTAATGCACCCTACCCATCAAAACAACAGTCTTATATACTGGCTCATATCACGAGTGGTAACAACGCATTCCTCTCTGCGGTTCAAAGTCGGATTGATGGTGTTAATTCAACCCGTTTCGAAAACAGTAGCTTTGGAGAAACGAGAGTTGAATAGAAGTTGAAGCCGCAATTCACCCATACAGCTGGCGCGTGCTACCGCTACTCCACCGTGGCACCTTTGCTCCACCACTCATTCTCAGTATCTCTATAACAGCCATCAGTTACCAATCTTTGACAGATCTGGTCGGGCATGCGATATCGTTTTATAAACACAGTTGAGCTGATAGCTGGCGCAGTAGGGGTGAAACGCGGTTCAACTCTCGTCTGAGGTAGAGATTTTGCTCACCACTGACTCTCTTAGGTACGCCTGTGAAGTTTTTAGATCATCAACTGGGTGACAATCTATAATAAAGTAGATAGTTTTTTCTAAAGATACTTGCGTCATGATGAGCGTTGTGTTATGTTAAAGGTCAGACTATGTTAGATCGACATAGTTTCAATGTGATGCGTATTTCGCGACACAGAGCTTCTCTCAGAGCGTGACAATATGAAAATACAGCCAGCGCCGTGAAACCATCACTGTCTTCATAATATTTTTACGAATGAAAGAACCGAATAAGCATAATCACGGTGTTTTACTTCATTTCTGAGCGAAGAAAAGTTTTGCCATGAAATTTTTATCACACTTTTCATGAGCAACGGCAATCAGATAGCGAAACTACTGGAGATATTACGCGAATTTCTTTGTTTCAGCAAACACGAAGTTGTTATTACGAGTCAGTTTTGTACAAAGTAGTACAATAGAGATCATATAGGTGGCTAACGTTTCGGGCAGTTTCTCAGAGCCTAAATGAGTCCAACTGACGTACATTAACTCAGTTAAGCACTTCCATACCGAAAACAGAAAGGAAAGAAAGAAAGAAAAAGAAAGAGAAACATCATTGAAACAAATTTGAATCGTAAGATAATCGACTAGATTTGGACTCACCGTTTTGTTATTATGATGTTCACTAAATATGTAGATCAGCCGCACTGAGTCTTGCATGTACGAGGTGTGTGGCCTGATCCAGATCGGTAAGATCAATCCAAGATAAGGCGCGAAATAATGCGTGATTAGGAGGCACTCATCTTTACGATTCATATCGGGATTTTTTGAATGGATCAAAATCGTCTCAAGGTCGTAAATTTCTAGACTCAGTGGGTACTTTCATAAAATTTAGAATGTCATTTGTTTTTTCTGAATATGCTCCTTTACAGCGCTGTAGCAAAGAAAACAGATTTTGTTTTACACAGGGGTACTCGTATGACACAGCTCTTCCCTCAAACTATTAGTAACCATTCCATAGCGTAGGTTTCGGCGATTCCAATATTTCGCTTGTTCTCTGAAAAAACCGCTTCCATTATAGCAAGAAAACTTATTTAAGCCTCGAACATGTCCCGCATTGCATGTCGGTTAAGTATATGAGGGTTATGGATCAAAAGGGTTATGGATCAATGCAGGGCTGAATGTGGGGCGGGGTCACTGACGAGGAAGACGAACCTCCGAAACACCGGGTGTATGACCCTGGCGTAACAACCTCGTTTTTGAGCTTAGGGCATTCGTTTTTTGGTGTTATGGATCACACGTGGGACTGCGATTTCCGTTACTGATTTTGAAGTTGTTCTTATTTTGAAAAAATTCAAATGAAACATATGACTCTTATACTGCAAAGTCTCCTCTATACGTTCATATATTCATAAAGGGGAGCCTTCTTCAGAAGATTCAGTGGTGATTCTTATATACTCTGACTGTTCGTTTGAACTATTCGAAACACCTGCCCATCCTACTCTTGTAAGGAACAGGAAGCAAAGCGCTACAGTAGAATGATGGCTCGAAACAAATTGCGGGAGCCTTCACTTCAGACATTGAAAGCAATAGCAAAACCGTGTCAGTCGCTGACCCATTACCAATCCTCTCTTTTGTGCGAAATAGTTTCCGAATCATCTAAAAACTGAGCAGTTTAGGCGCTCATTTAGGAGAACCATCAGCTGTTGGATCAACAAGCCGCACATTTTTATTGCTCCTTGGTGTTGAGTGAGGAGCTAGCGAATGACATGTAATGCGAAGACATGCGACACGTTCGTATGAAGGGAGCTAACGTCGAAGGATTCCGGTACGTACAATCTGCTTGGACAAGCGTTCCTTAAATGGTCTAAGAACATTTGAGTGTTAGCGAGATGGGCTGGAATGTGTTCTAATAGCGAGAATATTGCTAGAGCAAGAAGCCTTCCTATCCATCCGTAGGTCCGTCTACAAAGCTGATGATGGGTGTGTCCTTAGAAATTGATGGATTTCTTTTTCCGAAGAAGGTCGATAGAGTGTTTCGTCCTTTAGATGTTTTTTTCGTTATAGCACTATCTGACTGACGAGAAAATTTCATTTCAAAAATTACAGTAGACACAATTTTTATAGCGTTTTCACTTTTACAAAGAAATCACTGTATGCCTGATAATCATTCTTTGAGCCACGCATGTCAGTGGTCTGTCAATGAGAGCTGACTTATAGAGCCCGATACACGTGTTTCGATCTTGTGATCTCGTCAGTCGGGCAGATACCCTTTCTCGTCTTTTGCTAATCTCTGTGGGTGCTCCAGCCCCCACACTAAGTATTGGCGACAACGAACATTTTACACTCTATGTCCAGTGAAATTTTCACCGAAACACAGAGTGTTGTACACTCGATTGCTCTTGGCTGGTATATTCAATATATCATGTCTTTCGTTTCGAGTGTTTTCTTAAGACCACTGCAAAAATTTCAATATGCCTGATAATCATTATTTGAGCCACGCATGTCAGCGGTCTAGCAAAGAGGGCTCTACAAGTCAGTCCTCATTGGCAGACCACTGACATGCGTGGCTCAAGTGATGACTATCGGGAAGAAAACACTCGAACGAAAGAAATCACTATAGTTTTGGGGACACTGTTAGCTTGTGGTACCACTAACAGTTTTGAGTCTACTCATGACAGTCTTAATCATGGAAACTCGGTTTGAAGACCGCTGTTGCAGGGCAGATCGAGAATTAATTACACAGCTCTATACAAAACGATCGTCAGTTTTCCTTGAAGATCTGAAATTTTGTAAGAGCGGGCACTTCGCTTCTCAAAATTTTATCTAGTACATAATCAAAATGGTAGCCCTCTACCGTTTCCAATCTTTTGGTAAAATGCGAAATTCTCTATAACAAAGCCGCAGAAAACAGTGCGCTATATTCAGTTTAATTCTAAACATAACTGAAAAAAAACGCAGAAATTTTGAATTCTGCTTTTATGCATATGATGTTGGGAGCACAATCAACGCGATAAAAATGTGAAATTTCGTTTCAGAAATTTACGATGGCTGAGAAGACCCAGTAATCATTTCCGGGTTGTGTTGTTGCACTAGTATGTGGGCAGCTAATCCTAACAAAAGGAAAACAACGAATAAACAGTAATACAACGACCATTGAGTTTTATACTGGGTACTCACACATCATTGAAGTATTTGTATCTTCAGAACGTTCAGGTAATCATCTAAGAGCATCAGTACAGAGAAGCATCATTTCACTGCCGTTCAAATAACAAACATTTTAATAGAAATTATCAAAATCATATAGTACAATTCGTTTTTTGAAAGGCATTTATCTCAGTACCTAAGAGACCACGTGTATCAAATTTGATACACAACTGTTTAAGGGCGTTTCTCGCTGGATAGAAGCATTCGGTAATCATTCGCAAGCCTAAATCTCTGCGGTTTCAGCGATGTGTTCAATTTCAGGAAAGTACTTTTATTATGTTGTAACAGCGAAAAAAAATTATGTTTCACACTCAGCTTGCTTCACTTACTCGGCTGGGGATTCGATATGGTTTTTTACTGAAGATTCACTAACCACTTACCAATAGATAGCTGGAGTTTCGAGAAATTGATAATAATTAATTTTTGGAAGATTATCATAGTACGCTGTAAGAAAGGAAAAAAAGATTACATTTTACGCCTAAAATGTTATTCCGTCATAGATGATCTTAGTAATTATAGGTAAAGAATATACGTTAGAAGTATCCCACCGTTATTTAACAAGTGGAGTATCAAGAATGAACCTTCTATAATCTTTTTTGAACAATTCCCAAGACCGACTGTCTATTAACCTCGGCATGCTTTAATACAATTTCTTATATTCTTCTTTAAGCCAAACACGAGGTGTTACAATAAACTTTATTTGAAAGCAGACATTTCGGCAGTTCGTCTTCTTTAGAGCCTGGAAAGGTCAAATTGTCCGCAATCCAATAAGCCAAACACCTCCAACACTCCCTTAGAAAAATCACCAGACCTAGATTTCAATCGCATCAAGCACAAAATCAACTCTCAACATACTTAACGCTTTTTATATGTGTTCCACCGAATGATTCAAGTGGAGACCACCGGAAGGAGATCACATAGGCTCGTAATGCACCCTATCCATCAAAATAACAGTCTTATATACTGACTAAAATCACGTGTGATAACGAGGCATTCCCTCCTGCGGTTCATAGTTGGATTGGTGGTATCAATCCGAAGTGCTTCAAGAAGTTTTCGCGCTGATGTTTTTTGTTCCTGCGCTAGGATGGTGACTTCAATCTCAAAATCAGCTCCATCGTGTTTCTGTGGTCTATGCGTCCCAAGCGGGCTGTTCCGTCTATCAAGACGTTTGTCAGCTAGGTGTTCTTCTATGCGGGCATAGAGCGGCCTACCCGTTTCGCCAATATATTATCGCTACACGCTTTGCAAGAGATTAGGTGACTGTACCTACGCTCATGCAATCACCGTCTCTGCCGTTAGGACATATTTTACAATCTTTCATTATACAGAGACGGTCATATAAGCGGTTGCGAACTAGTTGGCGTTTTAGAGTATTCGGTGGTATTTCAATAAGAGCCACCGATTGCTCTAAACCCGCCCTTTTCAAACAGCGTTTTATAGCTGTACTAATCTCATTTGAAAGAAACGGGAGGATGAACGGGACTTTCCTTTCATTCGAGTTTTCGTTCGGAGGCGTACTATTTCCTCTAAACCTAAGCCGAGGGGTTACAAATTCGTATCCATTAGAAGTGGCTATTTCCCGAGCCAGTTTACGGATTCTACTCTCTGCTCCTCCCCGTACATACATTGGCTGCTGTTCCGAAACATGTTTTTACTAACGCATTTTCGTATGTGAGGGATGAGAAGAGAGATAGTGAACCAGGATATTCTCATTACTTGGCTTTCGGTACCACTTTGTTATGTAGCCGCTCTCGCTTAAGCTTATTTGCACGTTCAAGAAAGGAAGCCAGTCATCTCTTTGATATCTCACGGGTGAATTTGATATACTCCGACTGTTCATTCAGCAATCTAAAGCAGTTATCTAGCTCCTCTTGAGTGGAACAAATAATCAAACCAATTATATACCTACAGTAGAGTATTGGCCGCAGATCCATCACTGGCGATTTCACTTTCGACACATGGGCAATCGCCAGGCTAGGTGCCAGTCGCTGCCCCATTGCCAGCCCTCTCATCTGAGCATAATTTTTTCCCGGACCATCTAAAGATAAGTAGTTCAGGCACTCTTTTAATAGGACCATGAACTGCTCGCTCGATCGACAAGTCATACATACTTAGAACTCCTCTGGTGCTGTATCAAAAGCTAGGTTACTTCACGGAGAAAATTCGATGATCTTTTGAGTAGATAGCATAACATGATTTTGAGAAGGCATACGGATACTGCTGATGAAGAACAAGCGAGTCACAGTAGGGCAAAGTAATGCACCAAGGAAATTCAAAGGGTCACTGTGCTAGAAGGCATCACTTTCCCTGATGGTGCGCTCGTTGTTCAACAACATCGTTGCGGAGAGTAACATAATTTCAACTGACATAGCACATCTGAGTGCACGTGGCACAGAAGTTAGATGTGCTCTGTATCCACACTAGATCAATGGTTTTGGTCTCGAGCTCATGGCTCACCAAGCCATGCATCCCTCTGGGGTCTAGTACAGGTACCAGACAGATCTCAGATTCGTCTGGGAGTATAGGCAGCACTGACTCGGCTCAGCGATTGTAAAGGCTAGATATGCATTCTTTCACATCAACGAAGCTAAAAATTGAAGTTGAGTGCATGGCGCATCCCTCAGGGATTGATTAACGTCGTGAGCTTCAATCTTTATAATACATTTGCTTCTTTTTTGCTATTCTGTCTTTGCAGCCGCACAGCTTGAGAAATGCCGATTTTGATGCTATAATCGGTTTATGAAGGAACCTCCATAATACTCTCCACCAGCGAAAAGAGATATCGTTTTGCATTCGTTGTCACAACTTTCACAGCGGATTTGTTTGTAGCACATAGTTGAAATGTGATTCAAGCCAGCCTTATTTCCATAAAAAATTTATTTGTTATTGGAGGCACGACCTTACACATACTTTCTTTCTGGGAAGAATGCTCATTTTTGCTAAATCTTTACTTTTCTGTGCGAGGCGTATAGATTGCACCGGTGAATAATTTCACGGTAGTGTACAAGCAGGTATACCATGAGACAATAGATTGAAGTTCCTCAATAAAAGTATGGAAATTTCAGCACCTAAAGTACACTAACGTGCTGCTATTGTAGCGAATATTGCAACTGCTTATTTTAGGCCTTGTTCAAAATCAATATGATTTGACAATGCATTTTGAGCCTTTCATAAGGCGCGTTATGAGCACTTATATAGTATAAGACACGTGTTGCGGCCTTCCTGCCTCAGCAGTTGAACGGTGCCTTTTCGTTCAGTCCTCGGAGATCTACCTCTATATAGAGGGAACGACGACGAACGTTCTACACTCGAATTACGATAAAATAACCACCGTGCGTTCTTTCAATGTGTCAAGTGTGATTTTGTTGACTCTATCATGTACCGTGGAACTGACGAGGCTATAAGGCGGAAACACGTGTCCTCCACTGTATAAATGCCAATAACGGACTTCATTAAAGACTCAAAGTACATTGTCAGTTTATATCAGTTCATTCCTTATCAATAGAACCGCATGACACCGCTATGTGCGATATCATTTTTGATGAGCAATTCATTGTTTTGTAATTTTATGGGCATGTGTCAACCAAAATAGACGTATTGGTGTCTCTTCTATTATATGGGGCCGCTTGCCGATCACTAACTGCTTTTAGTGGTTATAAAAATCTGAATTTCGTTAGAAAAATCACCGGTTCTCATTGCAATGGTCGCACTCTCAACGTCGGACTCAACTGGTTAAGAACAACGGTGAGTGATGGTGTATGTTGGAAACCACACAATAGGCACTTGTTTGAAAAATTTCTTCATTAAACTCCCTGACTCTTAATAACATCTCTACTGGATTTTCACTCTAAGTTTTTTTTTTTAGAAGACTGCTGTGACTTTCAATTTCTTGTTGCTCAGGTAAGAAACGTATTGAATAGAAGCGGCAAAAGGTAGAAAGTAATTGAACGGCAAGCAGGAGATGAATACGCCGATACTGAAAGACGAAAAAATGCTTTACTCACTTCTCACACATAACGTACGTCTGCTGGAACATGCAAATGTAGCATTCATATCTATGTATATATATTTCAGTCAATATTTTTGTGGTGCCCGAGGAGGGCGCGGCTCACAGGATTTTTTTATAAATCATCTCATTTTTCACTTACCAAAAGAAAAGCAGGAGAAAGAAAGAACTTTCAGGCTAGAAAAAGTGGTTACTGAGTCAGCGCATTCAACGAAAAAAGCAGTCAAAGAGCCTCAGAGGAAGGCTAAAAAGTACAGTGTTAGGTTGTTCGAAAAGTGAAACAAAAATTGTGCTTTGTTTTTCTTTTACATCTTTCAAAAATACTGAGCAAGAAACGCCCTCAAACGCACTCGCGTTCCGTCTTGTTGTCCGGGGACTCGTGCTCTACCATTACACCACCGAGGCACATTTGCCCGACCACTCGTTCTTCAACATCTCTATGTCAGCTATCAGCCACCAACCATTAACAGGTTTGATCGGGTATGCGATTTCGCTTTTAAACCCATTTGAGCTGACAGCCATTATGATAAGTAATACTCAAAATCTTTGGTGTTATTACTGCCTTTTCGCAGTGTTATGATGTTTTATAAACAGCTAAGAGAATTGAGTGGTGAGCAAAAAACGGCCTCATGCGGGAATCGACTGCTCACCGCTTAATTCTCTTAGGTATTTGTGAAGCATCATAACACTGCGAAAAGGCGGTGATAACACCAAGAATTTTGTGTATATCTTTCGTAATAATTTTTTATGGATGCTTTTACTGTGTATAATTAAACTTTAATAAGTATTTTTTTTATTTTTTGCGAATCGGAAATCTTTCGTATTGCATCGCAAACGGTTCGAAACATCAACAAGGTATGTGACAGGAAGTGTTAATGAAGGCGTAGCGAGCTGGATTGAGAAAAATTAGATTTTATGCAAACAGGCGCACATACATACCTACATGCACGTGTAGGCACTCTCGTAAACGCACACACACACATACACACTTGTGCTTGTCGAACTAATCTTTTCATTCCGATATAGAGAGAAACAGCTGAAACGTGAGAGATTGTGAAAATGGAGCAATAGGGATTACATAGCAGCTGTTAAGCCGAAGAACTACTACTTTTACTCATCTCCTATGCCTGTGACTATCAAGTTATCTGGTTACAGATAATCACTGTAATTATTCGTTGCGCAGTAAATCACAACAGCCGGGCCGTGATTGTCCACACAAGCTGGGCGATGCATTTGCGCAACAAAACCAATTTCTGTTCCACACACCATCCAGCAGTGTGTCCGCGTAATACAAGGACTCTCGCCTTTCAACTGGCAACCAAGAAATGTTTACCACGAAATTTGTAGTCTTATACTTTACACTTACTCACAGGCTAGACCGAAGCAGAATCTTGGAAAAAAATCACAACCTCAGCAGTTCCACTCGTCTACAGACGCTGCTTGGAGCTCGCCTGCGACATCCACCTTTCATGGCTCTAGAATATCCTGGTCATATCGCATTGTAAAAGAACGCATGTGACGCAGTGGTTACAGGTGCTCTTGTCGCATCTGTCATCATGTGTCAATGGTTTGATCTCGCGCTCGTAGCTCACCAAGCCATCCATCACCCTGATCCCTATGGGGTCGGTAACCTGGTACCACACAGATTTCGGACTTGTCTGGGAGGTGAAACAGCACTGACTTGATACAGCGGGAGGCCACTGCGAGTCATTGTGAAGGTCAGATATGCATACAATCACCTCAAACGAAGTTAAAAATTGAAAGCGAATGCATGGCGCATCCGTAAGGAATTGATCAACGCCGAGAGCTTTGTCTTTTATCCTTTCTAGCACTGTAGTTCATGTCGTTGTATATTGCCTATGTGTAAAGTCACTGCTCTTTACAACGTGTAGCTCCTCTCATTTATCTACATAATTGGGGTTCGCGACATCGAACAACTCGGCTAACATCTACTGCATCATCATGAACTGTTAATATTACGTTACATCTCGAATTTTGTTTTTTCAATTGCAATTCAATTGCAGTTATGTTGTGATCTTAGGACCTATGCTGTTCGTCATCAAATAAGCAGTCAAAGACCCGCGTGGAAAGAATAATAGATAAAATTGTGTGACTCATCCAGCACACAGCACAAACTAACTCGCAATAGGTACCAAAGCCTAACTACTGTTGTACAGTCGCCAAGAAAGCTTGACTTATGAAAGCACTCCCCATTAAAGAAACCAATATAAACAATATGTTCCATCGAGAAGACAATAGAAAAGTTCGTAAATATATAAAACATACGCAGTGACATAAAGACGTATATGTACACCAGCAGATCGATGCAAGCATACACACATAGACACACTGCATTATATAGGAAACAGCTTCAAAATTGTAGTTCATGTGACTACAGGTCCTGGTTATCGCTGTTCGGTTGATCATTTGAGCAACTTAGTGGAGCACGTATTAGAAGCGCCATCTTGAAAGTTATTTTGTGGCGGCTGATGTGATTGGAATCTGGATTTGGTGATATTTTTCTAATGAAGCAATGGAGATGTTCTGCCGAATAGCTTGTGGTCAGTTTGATCTTCCCATTCTTTGAGAACGAGAACCACAGAAACGTCGCTGTTTGATTAAACAGTGTCATAAAAATCTCGTGTTTGACTCAAAAAGAAAGACAAGGAACTATGTGAATAACACTCCCAGTAGCATTCAGCATCACGTATTGTTATGTTGATTCTAGCAATTTTCGTACTTTTTGTGAGTCGGTGAGTGTGAATTGAGAATTCTTGTTCCTCAGATCCAGCGATAAACCTTACGCTCAATGCTAAAGGAATAGCATTCTATGACAGAAAAATATGTGCAGATTATATCTTCATTTTGAGTGCTTTATTGAGACCACGCTCAAATTTCAATAGACCCTTTCGATATTATTTGAGCCAACTTGTCATGTGATCTGGTAAGGGCTCTTGTACAGCCCGATACACGTGCTTCGTCCTTACAGACTCGCCAGTCGGGCAGAACCCGTCGTCTTTCGATATTTTTATAGTCAGTTCTCTCGGGAGCTCTACTCCCTTACAGAGAGTCATCGAAGACGAACGTTTTACAGTCTATGTCAAGCGAAATTTTCACCTAACACAGAGTGTTTGTGCATTCGATTGCTCTTTGGCTGGTATTTTTATAATATACTATTGTATATGAGATTTTTTATCATATACTAGCCAAAGAGCAATCGAGTGCGCAAGCACTCTGTGTTAGGTGAAAATTTCACTTCACAAAGAGTGTAAAACGTTCGTCTTCGATGACTCTCTGTAAGGGAGTAGAGCTCCTGAGAGAACTGACTATAAAAATATCGAAAGACGACGGGCTCTGCCCGACTGATGAGTCTGTAAGGACGACACACGTGTATCAGGCTGTGCAAGAGCCCTTAGCAGACCACATGACAAGTTGGCTCAAATAATAATGAAAATATCTGCAGAATTTTGGACAGTGACAAGAATGGTAAAAATTAACAGATATTTAGCAAGGGTAAAGCATTTTGTTTACATAGTGTCACAACGAACTCCTAATTTGATCCACTTGACTGTATTCATTGACTTTTGTTTTCGTCATCTAGACAAAATAATGCGGTCAAATCAGTGGGCCCTCATAAAGAAATTTACCACACTCTTCTGTTGGGAGAGCGCGGTTTGTCGAGCTTCCGAACAGGTGAAGCCAGTCTCATTACTAGATATCTCCAAGTACCAACACAGCCGTCTTTGATTTCCTTGACTGTGAGTGGAAATAGAGGAACTACTTCGTGAACCTTATCACTAAATAATGTTGAAAAGAAGAACCTTTCATGCAAGATCTAACCTCAAATTTGTTCATAGATTTAAAAGAGAAAAAGACAGTGCTTGTCGATTATGAAAATATAAGTCAAATTCCATTATCGGTGGATAGGTCGATGAAAATTGTGAGCGTTGTTCGTTCATCTCAAGATTACTGTCATGCTTGTGACTCTATCAAGCCGACAAAATGATTTGTGCTTCCTATAATGACTTATGGTCGTCTACCGTTTAACGGAAAGTGATTGGCAGTTCCTCACCTTATTGGGCTTCATTGATAGAAATTTCTTGTGACTGTAGTCAACGACAACCATAGAACACACCAGAATTTGTAAGTCGTGCAAAACTCATGTGCTGCCATTTGTAAATTGTGGCAGCAATCGACGTAAATAAGTAGCTTCGAATCAGCAAATTGAGCGTGTTGTGTAATATTACTATTGAAGTTATTCTGAAACTCATTTTTGAAACTGGACAAGCCGAATTTGCAAAAAACAGACACGTGAGTGCATGGATTACGTTCGATTACCTTCAAGAATTGTAAAGTTTTCTAAGTAATATCATGTCAAAACCCAATTACGAGAGAAGCCTGGTGTAAAGGTAATGGACTGCGCCGGATGGATCACCAACTGGCTAGCCCATTATTTACATGATTCTTGAATTTTCTCTGAGTGTGTATAGCAACTTGGAATACAATTCGATGGGAGACAGCAAGCAGCGTGAGCCGAGCTTGAACCTTTGTCAAAGACCACTGGCCAATATCATTATCCTAGCACAGCTACTTTTCTGACGCTACAGTCCCAGTTTAGCAGTATGTGGCAAGAACATGTGCCAGTATTTCTCAGTAGTACTACGTCTTTTGAGAATCTTTGGGATGCATTGTCTTCGAAGCAGAGCAAAATATGCATCAACATCGAAAACAAGTTTGATGGGGCGGGGGGTAGGTTTTTATAACGAGATAGGATGATGACTGGAGAGTAAAAAGAACAATGAAGTGGATTTTAAAAAGAGCTTAGGCTGGAAACATAATACGTTCTGCTGACAGCGGATGACGATAGACGTTAGCCGGGAGAATCCTTTGAAATGTCTAACCCACAATAAGAAGGCCATATGCTACGGTCTTCACAAAAAACCTCCAAGATGAAGGGATGCTCAAACAATCCCTTCAATGAGGAGGACTTACTGAGGCTGTTTGACGTATTAGGAGAATAGGAAAAGCACCGCTCTAGTCACTCGACAATCAGCGAGGCAAGAGATTATACAGCTGACGGCATTCCAAACAAAAAAACGTCTTGAAATTTCTCGGATTTATAACAAAATCGTATTGATAGTGCAGGCAGAATACTGTAGCTAAATTGTTCGTTGTTCGGCAATTCAACCAAAACGACACGGAAGTCTCAAAACACGAAACGGCTGTAAACGCAATAGCTTATTCACCTTCAATCACGGCTTGTACAAGTCATAAACAGGGTCCATGAAAATACAGCGCTGACGGTGCATTCGATCTGTCATTAGCGAAATAGATGGAACAAAATTCACTACATCCCAACGCGGAGACTTTTCGCCAGCACCTTGGAAATGAGTAAAACTTTCTGCTTCGAACGTTATGTCGTTTACTATTGGGATGAGACTTTTACAGCGAAAAGATGATTTCTCAGAACATTTTCCACTAAGATTGCTAAAAAAATTCTGAAGCACTTCACTAAGCATGGGATAACTCCCATGCATATTATGAAAATATTACACTTTCTCATGTGGGATTTTCCCGCTATGGGTCCAATATTATTCGTCTTTATTTTCACTTTGTTACAAGCCTTCGCCCTGTCTAACGACATAATCAAAGTTTGTGTTTTATTGCGGCATCATTGGAGAAAGGGTCTTTCACATCGAATTACAGTCGTTGAAATCGACGAAGTTGAAAGGGAAGGCACAACAAGCAAATTAGCTGATGAACGCTGGTTTCAACGCTTCTCAATGCCGGGCATGTTGACTTCGAAGACAAACCTCGTTCAGGGCGTCCAACTTTGAGGCTTTGATGAAGCTGAAGAAGCATGTAAAGAGTTCTTTGACTCGATGTCGAAGGAACTGTACTCTGACCAGTTTTGGAAATTCGGCGGGCCGATGGCAGAAAGTCGTAGGAAAAAATGGCCTTCATTTGAGGAATAGTCATTATCGCTTTTTTTTTTGGAATTCATGCATGAATTTTCAGTTTTCTACAAGTATTCCCAAACTTTCTTTCGGACCTAATAATTTGTTGGAGATGTAGGGTCACTTAAGAGCTCTTCAAAATGTGAAGTCTCGGCCATAGTATACTCCGCAACAGTTCACTGAACTTGAGGGCGAGTAATATTGTCCAACTGGGAAAATGTCGGAATGGCATCAAATTTTGTTGCTTTTTTTCTCTGTAGTACAGCAATATCTGCCTTGAAATGTTACTGTGGATGGACAACTTCAGGTCTTCAAACCTCAAAAACATATTGAGTTGAACTGATCATTTAGTGTAGTGAAGAAAACTCAAACACTCCAAACGACTTCTCAGGATTATTACAGAACTGGAGAGACCATCAAAGAGATTGTAACCACTACACAAAGAAATGAGAACTCACTATATTAAATGTGCAATAACAAGTTTTGTTTTGCCTGCACATCGCGCGGATATTGCGTAAAGACGGCGTTCTGTATACATCCACCTTGAAACGTTTAAAAAATGAACAGAGTAGCGTCTGCTTATCATCACGTCAACTTCATTCTTTAACATCGTCCACCGTGCTTTCCCGTTTCAGCACATTGACAATTTCATCGACGGGAAGTATTTTTTTATCTCAAGGCAACATTTGATGTCTTCATGCAGCTGTTTATTATAGGACCCAATCCTGACATGATTTTCCGTTAACGTCCTCATATTGGTGGATTTTTGCTAAAATCTAATTACAGGCCTATTTCTCAATCATACCATTAAAATTCTATGGATCTACTTAGTTTGGCTATCAGTTGACCACTCCGTTGAACCTATCATTTATGTGCGTGCTAAATAAAAGAGGCTAACAAGAGAATCAAAGTTTCACAAACTCAGTTTTTGCTTAGAAATTTGTCACCGAAAAAGTTTTGCAAGGAGAATTGCGCTTTGTTTTTATTGATTGATATCTTCTTTAAAAGATTTTTTTCTCAGAATTGCAGTTGTGATTCAGGAGCTTTGTCGATTGTCGCAGCATCAGTAATAAGAAGGCGGGAACCGAATATAAGCCGAGCAACTTGAGAAATTGACGTATTCATTAGAATTTTTCTTTAACTTCTCGCTCCCACGCAGCCCATTTTTATTCAAGATTTGACAGAGATTTTTTCGTCTCGATAAATGGTCTTTTGAGCACCGCAATAGCACAATGTGTCACGAAATACGCTTCCAAAGATTTTGTTCTGAATTCAGCGAGTTAAGCACTCGAAAAAAACGAGGAAAAATCAAAGACCAGCCAAGGAGACGTCACCTAGGTATAGGTGCTAAGTGCCGAATCTGTTGTTATCTCGTGGATCACTCGATAGATCTAGACATTAGTCTTAGTTGAGTCTATGATACTTATTCTATTTTAGGAAAATGATTATTCTTACAAACAAGGCAGGACCTTCGAGCGCTCCATTTATGATTATGTTGCTAGTCTCAATCTCAACCGTGTTTGGATGTGGAGTGATTCCTGGAGGTCAAAGTAGTGATTAGAAATTATTATAATTCTACAAATATTTTCATTCTTAGATGGTTAAAAGCTCTAATCAGAATGACCATGCCTAGCACTCCATCGTTCCTTAATTGTTGTCGCAGTCTGCGCTACCTATAGGCAGCATTTAATTCTATGTAAGAAAAAAGATAAAACTAAGAAGTTTTTCAATGCAGCGACTTTTATGATTTAGCTAATACCGGGAGTTTATAAATTAAAATTCATGTATTATCGCTTTGGAATCTTTGTCATCTCGGAGCTCATAATTAGATTCGATTGTCCACTGTCGTTCGCCATCGTTGTGGTCTTCGTCTTCGTTGTTGTGCACGTCCAATTTTCTGCAGAGGAACATCGCTCGAATGAAGAATTTCACTTAGCGATTCTATCGTATACAAGATGACTGCCATACAAGTTGCCAGCGTTAGTAATAGGTTGATGATGGTTCAAATGACAACATGCCAGGACCTGAAAACGTCAAGTTGTCTGAGCCTTTTCAAATTCAATAGCATGCGATTATAAAAATATTCTCTGCAATCTGCTGTTCAGAAATGTCACTTGTAAGCATCGATATATTCCTGAAAGATTGCCGAAATGTACATAAGACAGTGACATGCTAAACCTTGAAAAGGCCTGAAACAGTTCTCAGAATAGATAGTGTCCTCAAACGAGATTTCTAAATCAGCCGATCGAAAAACATTATTTATAGGAACAGTTCTATACCAATGAACATTGCCGAGTAAGGTTTTCCATTCGGGCGGTGCTCCACCGAGGAAGAGTCGACTTGAACGACAACGACAACGAATAATCGTCGACGATCGACTTTATTATCGGCTCCGAAAAACAAAGACGTCGAAATGTCGGCCGAATAAAGTTTATTTTTCAATCACGTGATATTAGCTACATTATAACAGAAAGTGTTATTGGAATGGTAATGACGAGGAGAGAAGGCTTTCGAAGTATTCATTAAAATAATTTACAACCATTCGTACAAAAACTATAAAATTTCGTTGCAGCGAGCACTAGGACCGTCACTGCCAGCGGGCCCAACAACTTGCTTATTATCGCGGTTTACACAGAGAAAAACGAAGTCTCTGCTTTAGTCCCTGGTATTGCAACCAGCAAGGGTGCTGTTCAGGCACTTGCACAACGTTTTGCAATGCAAACAGTGGGTTTACTACTTAGGAATTTCATTCCTTTCGTAATTCTGAAAAGACATATGGCATTAGCTGCAATTTTTTCACAGATCTTCAGTTCTAAAGCTAATCTAATTTGTCGAATTTCACATATGTTCGTTGAAAATACTTCCGACCCACTCTTCGAAATAGTGAAGATTTAGCTTTTAGGTCATCGATGTTCTCGAAATCGAAGGTCGGAGAGCACTCTTGCCTGATTTTGTGATCTCCAACATTCTTGATCAACTTCAAGTTAATATCACTTACGAACCACTGCAATGTCAGCTCTTAATGCCACCAGATAAAGACCGTAAGTCTCTAGCAGTGGACAGTGATTTAAGAAATTCCAATCCGAACTCTGAGGGGCATTTAAAAGCGGAGCTGTATTTTTTTTTGCAAGCAAAGATATTTCCTATCAACTTAATATAAATATCTCAGAGCTTGAGGAAAGCTATCATAGAGCCATAACCTCAAAATCTTTCAAATTGAGAATATCTTTTCAAATGTTACACATATTTTATTTTCAAAATGATATAGTATTCAGTGCTTTGATAAGTGAAGTTTTGTAGGCTTTGAGAAGTAGAGGGAAATTAGTGTCCAACATTGTTTTGATTTTTTCAGTTGTCTATTGCACAGAAAAAGAACTGTTTCTAAAACTTATTCTTTCTAGCAATTGTTGGGATGGAAAGCTGTATTTTCGTCGGTAGCACGGTGACGGGAATTTGCCCCGGAATGCGTAGAGGGAATATGAAATGTGCGATGCTTGCAAAGGCTATCGACGGCAAACACTTGTCCCTCTCAGGAACTCTCACGGTTTGGACGGTTTTCATGTTTGCACAACTTCGTTCAATAAAGAAAGAATTCCATGTAGACTACGAACATCATTATGGCTAATTGGTCGAGGTCGATGTGGCAAAATGTTGTGGACAGAGCGCTTCGAATGTTAAGATCGGGTCCGTTTGGTTCGCATTTGTACACGGTAACGGTCACTGTCAGCTGAAATTGAAAGTGAACTGTGATATTTATGAGACAAACATTTTTATCCGATTGATGTTTACTGTGGTAGTACACTCAATAAACTAGCAACCATATGGGTGTTGAACAATCAGAGTGGAGAGCATTAAATTATACTGAAATGAGTATTTTCTTCTGTTTAGCCGTTCCGAGATGTTATCGATATTATTTATTGAATACTAGCGAAGCATGCAACAATACAGCTAGTAATGCAGCTTGAATACACAATATTCGAGGTGGCTATCGCTTCGGCGGGTCGCCTTCTTCAGAGCCTGGGAAGATCATATTGATCTACAATCCACTAGGCCAAAACCTCCATAAACTTGGCAGAAAATGTTAAAATTAATTTTGGATCGCATAGTAAAAACTTCATTCTAAACACTCACCGTTTTGATGTTTGGGTCTATCAATTTCCAATGAAGACCAGCCGTTTAGGGTCAGTGCATCAGTGGGCTGTGCCTAACTCAGGCCGGCAAGATCATCCTCAGGTATGGTTGGAGGTCACGCGTTATTACAAGGCACTTCACTTTTCGGTCCACTTTTGGACCTTTGCTATGTATCCAGTGTATATGTCATACGCTTTTGATGCATATCCGTCCCTTATGTGCGAAGGAAATACGGAGGATGGGATCTAATTTTCTTTTAACTCTCATGGCACCCTATGAACTTATTTGACAAATTGTAATTTAGGATTGTAATTTAAGTTATTACCTAGCTACTGAAATTTAAATAAAACCATTCCAGAGACCTCTGTCGAGGGGACAAAGAAAATTGAGTGTAAGATACAATATTATTTTCGTGCTCACGATGTAACAACCCGGAAGGATTTACGTTTCGTTACGATGACCTGACATCGAGTGCATTGTGCAACATTTTTTTTTCAACGAACTATTCATTGTTTCCTAAATTTCAATAAAAATCATAACTCCTGAGCATTGTATGTGATAGAATATATCAAGACCAAGATTACTACAATTAGCAGAGCCCCGAAACAGTACAATTGAGTTACAAAGAAAGCTTTTATTTATACATTGAAGTTCTATTTGGAACAAAAGCTTCGAGCGTGCAGATGAAGTCATGAAGTAACGAACTATTGCAAGAAGCAAGTTCTGCTTTTCTTCTTCAAGCCAAACACGAGGTGTCACATTAAACTTTATTTGACAGCTGACATTCAGCAGTTCGCCTTCTTCAGAGCCTGGAAATGTCAAATTGTCCGCAATCCAATAAGCCAAACACCTCAGTTACTCTTCTAGAAAAAATCACCGGACCTAGATTTCAATCGCATCAAGCACAAACTCAACTCTCAACATACTCGCCCTTTTTATATGTGCGCCACCGAATGATTCAAGTGGAGATCACCGGAAGGAGATCCCATAGGCTCGTAATGCACCTTATCCATCAAAACAACACTCTTATATACTGACTCAAATCACGAGTGATAGCGAGGCATTCCTTCCTGCGGTTTATAGTTTTATTGTTGTTTTAACCCAAAGTGCTTCAAGAATTTTTCGCGCTGATGTTTCATGTTCCTGCGCAAGGATGATGACTACGATCTCAAAATCCACTCCGCCGTATTTCTGTGCTCTATGCGTCTCTGGCGGGGTGTACCGTCTATTAAGACGTTTGTCAGCCAGGTGTTCTTCTATTCGGGCATAGAGCGGCCTACCCGTTTCGCCAATATATTTATCGCCACACGCTCTGCAAGAGATTAGGTAGACTGTACCTACGCTCATGCAATAACCGTCTCTGCCGTTAGGACATATTTTACAATCTTTCATTATACAGAGACGATCATATAAGCGGTTGCGATCTTGTTGGCGACTTAGAGAATTCGGTGGTATTTCAATAATAGCCACCGATTGCTCCAAATGCGCTCTTTTCAGACAGCGTTTTATAGCTGTACTAATCTCATTTAAAAGAAAAAAAAGGGGGGGGGATGAGCAGGACGTTCCTTTCATTCGAGCTTTCGTTCGGAGGCGTACTCGTTCCTCTAAACCTAAGCCGAGGGGTTACAAATTCGTATCCATTAGAAGTGGCTATTTCCCGAGCCAGCTTTACGGATTCTACTCTCTGCTCCTCCCCTGTACATACATTGGCTGCTGTCCGAAACATGTTTTTACTAACGCGTTTTCCGTATGTGAGGGATGAAAAGAGAGATAGTGAACCAGGATATTCTCATTACTTGGCTTTCGGTACCACTTCGTTATGTAGCCGCTCTCAGTTAAGCTTATTTGCACGTTCAAGAAAGGGAGCTAATCATCTTTTGGTATCTCACGGGTGAATTTTATACACTCCGACTGCTCATTCAGCAATCTAAAGCAGTTATCTAGCTCCTCTTGAGTGGAATTGAAAATCAGACAATTATCTATATACCTACAGTAGAGTATTGGCCGCAGATCCATTACTGGCGATTCCACTTTCGACACAAAAGCAACCGCCGAGCTAGGTGCCAGTCGCTGCCCCATTGTCAGCCCTCTCAATTGAGCAAAATATTTCCCAGACCATCTAAAGATTAAGTAGTTCAGGCACTCTTTTAATAGGACCATGAAGTGCTCAATCGACAAGCCATACATGTTTACAGCTCCCTGGTGCTGTATCAGAAGCTCATGTGTGGCTTGCAATGCGGAGTCATTCGACACGTTGATATATAAAGCAGTGACGTCGAATGACTCCATTACGTACGCGTTGTTCGGGTTCGCGTTACGTAGACAATCCAGGAACATTTGAGTGTTCGTCAGATGGGCTGGAATGTGTCCTAGCAATTGGGATGTTATTAACATTAAGAACCGTGCTATCCTACCCGCCGGTCCGCCTACACAGCTGAATATATGTCTAACTTTGAATATAGATGGATCGTTAGACATTACATCATCAGAGGATACTGATTTGTGTTATTATGAGTAAGTATAAGACAGGACATGGTGGTGACTGGATTTTGAATTGAGAAATGATAGATGGTCATTTACCCGTTTCTAGCGGTGGTATGATATTACAAATATGTACCCATTGATTGATAGGTTAATTGAAAAGAATATCATTTGATCTATAATACCCAATATCTGTCAACGTGACTGGGTTCAATGTCGAGACCGATTACCCGGGCCAGGACGTTAACGGCTGGCGGCTGACAGATAGGTGCGCTGTAGCGTAGAAAGAGCGATGTGCAAAATGGGCGTCAGTAGTGTAACGGATAGAGCACGCATACCCGGAAAGAGTGAGGCGCGTGTTCTAGTCCCAGCTGACGCGAAAGTTTTGCACATCACTCTACATAAATGGGTTCGTATTCACTGATTATTATAGGATGTTTTCTCTGGCTGTTAATATAAGTAGTCCTCGTGACAGGCACTCTAATCCTCACATCTCCACACCGAACACATCAACGACCGAACGGAACATTCGATATTCGAGTCACTATAGTTTGGGGCATTGGTCTTCCCCACCGAGCCACTATTCGCTACACGAGTCACATCTGTATAATCATGAATCAAGACGAGTTGACTTCTCATTGGCATGATGATTTATGACAATTGCGACAGTGGGTATAGAAATTTTGACATTGTTTTACAACTAATGAGAATTTTCTTCAAGAGACAAATTTAACTTAATTATCTATTACCATGCTAAGTATGAATGTTATCAGGAATGTGTTCAACTCCATAAAAGATATAAAATTTGTTCAGTAGGCGGTCACATCTATTCTTGAATTTTTAGGACATATTCACAGCAAGTATGGTTACGATTCAATCATTCTCAATATGATTTGTTTTTTGGCCAACAGTGAGAGATATTTTTCAACTGTATACGTAAAGGTTTTGTTATACTTTTTAATGCGAAGTTTTTGATCACTTAGTAACAGAAGTACCAAAGGCTTTCTACCATGCGTGCTTCACTAAACTTTTTCTTGGATTGGTTGATTATTCAACAGATTTTCCGGAAATAGTTCATTGCTTTCATTAAACATTCAGACAATGATTTAAAAATAATTAACACAAATGTGCTGTCCTATCGAAGCATTGCACGACCGATTTTCGTTTCATAACACAGTTGCTACTGCCGAGAAGAAATGCGATCCAAGCGGACCCGATACCAATGCTCGGACCATTCTGTTCACAACGCTTTGCCACATCTCTTTCGACCATTTCGCCATGATGACATTTGTGGGCTAGAAAGGCCTTGTTCATTATGAAAACAAAGTGATTAAATAAATAAAATGCAAGCCGAGAGAGTTCCTGAAATGACAAATGTGAACTGGGAATAGTCTCGACTAACTGCGTTTTCTCGCTACCGTCTAGCTTACACATTGCAACGTTGCCTAATGCAGTCACTGTCTTTCCGAAGATTACGCATTTTGGCCTCATTCCCATCGTTGCTGCAACTGTTTTCTTCATCTGTACGTCCATTTCCATTACTCCGATACCCTGACGGGACACTTACAGCTTCCAGAAGGGCTATGGAGAAAATCATCCACCAGTACTACTCGGATCTCTTCGCTAGCCATGTTCTCTTACCGTCATATAAATTGAAAGAGGACGAATATGTCGTTCCACCGGTCCTTCCTTCCGAAATCCGACATGCTATATCGTCGGTGAAAAACAGAACAACACCCGGTCCAGACAGGATTAGACCAGAACACCTGAAGAACCTGCCGCCAGTTCTCATCAACACCCTGGCTCGGCTCTTCACTCGCTACCTGTCAGAATGCAAGGTCCCTATTCAATGGAAAACCAGCAAGACCGTATTGTTGTTCAAAAAGGGAGACCTTCACGACATAGGCAATTATCGCCCAATCTGCTTGCTGTCCGTTGTCTATAAACTCTTTACTCGAGTCATCCTGAACAGGATTGACAGAACACTGGACGAAGGACAGCCATGCGAACAAGCAGGGTTCAGAAAAGGATTTAGTACCATGGACCACATCCACACGATCAGAAGACTCATTGAAGTTTCGCGAGAGTACAAACAACCACTCTGTCTCACTTTTATCGATCTGAAAAAAGCCTTTGATTCAGTGGAAACAGAAGCGGTTATAGAGGCTCTGGATAACCAGGGCGTCCCTACTCGGTACATAATGATCCTTCGTGAGCTTTATAAAGATTTCACGACCAGAATATCTCCATTACAACAATATCACCACTGACGTAAGAAGAGGGGTTCGACAAGGCGATACAATATCGCCAAAACTATTCACTGCCACCCTACAAAACGTCATGCGAACATTAGAATGGGACGAAATGGGAGTGAAAATTGACGGTCGACAATTAAACCATCTTCGCTTTGCTGACGATATCGTTCTCATAACACCAAACATCAGCCAAGCGGAACGAATGTTGACTGATTTCGATAACGCCTGTGGAAAGATCGGTCTTCAACTGAATCTAACGAAAACAATGTTCATGAGGAACGGATGGGTTTCTAATGCCCCATTCACGCTCAACGGAACGACAATTTCCGAATGCTCCAGTTACATCTATCTAGGTCGTGAAATCAATATGATGAACGACCTAGCCCCAGAGTTGAGCAGGAGGAAACGAGCGGCTTGGGGAACGTTTAAGAGCATCGAAGATGTAGTGAAGAGGACAAAGAACATCCGACTCCGTGCCCACCTTTTCGACTCGACAATTATCCCTGCCCTAACGTATGCAGCAGAAACCTGGTCGCTACGTAAGCAGGATGAAAGATCACTTGCCGTTATCGAACGCGCAGTCGAAAGGTCGATGCTAGGAGTATCTCGTATTTCGCAAATGAGACAAAGGATCCGAACTTCCGACCTACGTCAACGATCGAAAATCAGAGACGCCGTTCTACACGCCAGGATATCGAAAATAAGGTGGGCCGGACACGTGATGCGCTTCAACGACAACCGATGGACGAGAGCCGTTACCGACTGGATTCCTCGGGACGTCAAGCGCTCTAAAGGAAGACCACTGACCCGTTGGTCCGATTTCTTCACGAAAGCGATGGAAGAAAGATATGATGCTCAGCGAATTCCTAGAGCAAGGAGGACCCACTGGGCTACTCTTGCACGCGATAGGGAAAAATGGAAGAGTTGGTGGTACCCGCTCGAGTCACTCGACGATCAACGGGACGACAGGTGATACAGGTGATACGCATTTTGGCCTCATTCCCATCGTTGCTGCAACTGTTTTCTTCATCTGTACGTCCATTTCCATTAGAATGAAACCTCGTTAACAAAGAAATTTAGTGGTTTCTGCTTTTGCTGAGTGAGCATCTGGTGCAACGAAAAGTTTTCTTCCAGTAAAGGAAAAGATTTAATTTCTTGCTATGGTTCCGTTCTGCGTTTTTTGTCTGGCTGTGCACTTACTCATACTCATGGTGAACTTGACATAAGACTCACAATATTTTCAAGATTACTATGGAGTTGTGAAATACTAAAAATGAATGATTGTCAAGAATCTAACAATTGCTCATTGGCAGAAGTACGATGTTATGACTATATACCGAATAGTGTTACTTATATGCCAAGCGGTGGGATTTGAACCCCCCTTTCACAGCCCCGAGTTGCGCTGCTAACCATTACCAGGGCTCCTGTTGCTAACACTCTATACAAGAATAATTAGATCGCTTGTACGAGCTCCCGAAAAAGGTGAAACGCTGACTCAGCTCCCGTCCGGAATTCAAAGACTTGAATATCACTCAAAATTACTGGTTATTCCGAAATGCTTGATAACGCGAACGAACTCTTAGAAAACATGCGTACTTTTTCTTGTTTACTCTACGAAAAACAAATTCATGGATTTTTATCTGAAAAGTAGAGACGTGCACCACTCGCACGGTTAACAAAATTGTATAGGGAAATATATAGCATAGCGTAATGCTAATTAGATGGATGTATACACTGTCGTCAATGATTTTTCACGTAGTTTACACCCTAAATCTGCCAAAGCAACGTCGAACCTTGAAAACGCACAAGGAAAAGGTGTTGCAGGATTAGCATGGTTAACTATCTATCACATCTTTGCATTCCAGTGGTGAGTAGTTTATGCTGACAATGAGCTGATTTGAAATGGCTGCGATTTGGCATCGGAGAGGGCGGCGGCACGGCTCTGCCTTTCGAGAACATCGTAGCTTAACAACAGAGTTGTTGCTCGCTGACAAAGGTTATGCGGAGGTTTCCAATGCAATTATATGAGAAACGCAATCGAATCGAATTGTCCAAATATTTATTGATAACTGGAAGTCTCTGTCAATGCATCCAAAAGTTGAAGTGGCCGCTTGCATTACGGCAAGCATCACAAATGCCTTTGCTGCCCCTTCATTCGATGACATACCGACGACCTGAGCAATTGCACCAGCTGCAGAAGAGAAAGTCATAGTCATCGGCAAAGAGAAGATGGAAACGTTGAAAGTCCTTAAGCTCATTGCAGGTGAATTTCACAGATCACTGAGAAAGTAAATCAAATTCCAAATATAGTCTAAGAGAATGTTTGACACTGTTATTTGTTCGGATAAGAATCTATTTTGATGTACAGAGAATTTCTGGTAGATAAGTACTAAGCGTTCGAAGGTTTAAATATCGGAGAACCGAAAAATCTACTTGTTTTCCAGAAAGGCCTTCCTACAGAACTGTTTCATCCAAAATAAAATTACATTTCACGCACGTCGAGCAATATCGCGTTTGTGTCTCGCACGGCGAAACTCCCCACTGAAGCATCAATTAACTATTAAATAGCGTAAATCTCGCAGATTATAAAAACGTGTTTGCTTCCAAAAGGTCTTCTTTGTAACGTTGTAGCGGAAAAATAAGGTTGCGTCCTGCACAAGCTGCGCGTTATCACGCATATTATTTGCAGAGCACAGTTCTACTCCTTGACTGCTAGTACTCAATCGTTAAAGTAAATCCTGAACATTTCAAAAATGCACTCAATGTTTGAAAGGCTTTTGTTAGCCTGTACTAGACAAAATAAAACTTATCGGGTGAATTTTTACTATTGATTTTGAGTTTTTTTTCTTTTTCGTAGACATTGTTGAATTTTTTTTGTATTGTGATCGCAAAACAAACTCTGTTTTGTCATTCTAATTTTTAAGCTTTGCTAATACATATTACCAAATAAACCCGACATAAAGCCTATGTCTGCGCACGGAAAGCATATAAACTTGCAGAGGAAATCTTCTGGTATCAGAGTAACATGTTTCATCTCAATTTCTTATTAAAGCGAAAAATAAAAATCCGAAATTCAGGAACAAATTGAGATGTTGAAGGATGAGTGGTTGGGCAAATGTGCCTCAGTGGTGTAGTGGTAGAGCACGCGTCCCCGGATAGGATGAAACGTGGGTTCGATTCCCGATTGAGGTCGTGTTTTTGCTCGCCACTCAATTCTCTTAGGAGTGTAGTTTTTTCGTTGGAGCATAAGAAACTAGATGAATTTTGGAAAATATAGATAGTGTTTTTGTTGAGAATATCTTTGTAGAAGCTTTCTCAATGAATAACATCATTTCATGAAAAAATGCTCTCTCAAAATCCGGGTTAGTTTCCTCGGATCCATCAAGCTGTCTGGTGTCTGTCTTCTCACGCGATAAACCGCCTCTCCCACGGGGCGCCGTTCAGCCATTATGATAGCTGAGGAAATTTGACGTCGCACGGTGTGGGGCTAGAGGTCCCACATGGCCTTCAAAGGGCTAAAAGCGTCAGTCAACAATTCCCTCGCGTTGCACAGAATGTTGCTTGTTAAATTCAACAGTCTGCAAGATTTAAAATAATATGATTAAATCTCAAAATGATCACGAACTGTCTTTTCCTTTATTCAAAGCCTGCGCAAGGCTGGTACATGCTTGCCCTCAAAACTCGATGACTAGCTTTTCGGGGGCGTCATCTTCGTCAGAGCCTAGACGTATATATCGTAGTTAGTATCCATTAGCCATCGAGCTAGCCGAAACGTTAGCCATTGAGTTTTGAGGAAAAGGAAATACCAACCTCCTGCAGGTTTGAATAAAGAAAAGGACAGTTCGTGAGAAATTTTGCATTTCTTTAAACATGCCGAGGTATCGAGACAGTCGGACTTTTTGAGCTATCTTAAAATAATCAGTTATCACTTTATATTGTCTACAATACCATGTAGCATAATTTTTCGACATAAATTATGAAACCATTTGTTGAACGCCAAGGCTCTTAAGCACATTCCCGATAGCAGTATTGAAACATGGTAAACAATAGTACTGCTTGCATCGACTGCACCTCGTGCTTACTCGATAACTTTTGCTTTCAGCATATGCAGTATTTACACGTAGTACCAATTTTCTATAGCATTCAATGCACCGTCCACGACATTGTAAAGTGATTTCAAAAGTTTCAACTCGATTCTTTTCGAAATGCGAGATTTTCTCAGCACGTCTTTGAACGATACGTGCAAGAGATTCCAAGTTTTACTGATGTAGAATACCTACGATCCAGGGTATTTATTTAGGCACAACTTCTCTCTTAGCATCAACATGTAGCAGCTTTATAATAGCCTTCATAAGTGCACCCTTTTTTGATACGGATTCAATTTCTCACAGTAACGTAAAAAGCAGACATAATGATTCAATCATACAAGACATAATCATAACCATACAATTACACTGTCTGGAATATTCAATGGTTAGCATATCTTGCAGCTCATGTAAAAGCATACTCAGTAAACTTGATACAGCAGCCAATTCAATATATTGTCGTAGTATCACGCTTCGATCGTCAGGAAAGAATAAATGTAAACACTTAGGATGTAAATTGAAATTGCAGTGTGCTGAAACAATGCTAAAGCGGAAACACTGCTTCACGGACTACTTAATCGATTGACCCTTCCGCGCAAAACCTTTCTGGTATTCTGAGTTTCCGAGTAATCCTTGTGTGCAAAACTATAAAAGATTGGAAACGAACGAATTCCTGTTGCATAAACATAGTCGTAGTGAGTTATCGATGACCTGGCAACGAAGCACTGTGCAACATCTTTTTTGACAAACTATATTATTTTCCGATTTTCAGTCACAGTAATAACTATTAAGTACATTATTTGATAAAATATATCTAACTGATAGTTTACATCATTAATTTTTGTGTACAATTTATTACAATTGGAAAAAGCCAACATCACTGTGATTGCATAGTAAAAGAGAGCTTTCTATTCAAACACAAGCGTTATATTAGCGCCAAAAGCAAAAAAAACATTCGGAAAAAATCGTGAAGTATCGTAATATCACAAGAAACCTTAGATTTACTTTGAAACCGGTGAAAAAACCCTAACCAAATAACATAAATCGTGCATCGGCTCCGATTAGCACTGCGCGTGGCGGTTCGATTGACAGTCCAAAAAAGGTCAAAGAATAGTATTTCCAGCAATGACTAATTTTCAAGGAGCTCATCTACCACGCAGTGAAATCTAATCACAACCTAAATGGTTTAGATACATTGTTTGTTTGCCTAGATCTGTAAATTTAATGTTATTAAAACCTTAAGAGTGGTGCTAATCAACTTATTTTTGACTTAGTGAATAGACCGCAATGGTAGTGCTGTGAAAGTCGTTTTAGAATAGGTAATGTGTTTTGCAGTTTTTTCTTTCGTTTGCGGTTAATTACACTAACTATATCAAAAGATCGACTGTTTTTGAAACCCCCAAAAAACATTCAATATAATTCCAAAAAAAAAGAGAATGATTTAAGCTCAAAAAAGGGGTTGGTAAGCCCAGGGTCATACACCGGTGTTTCGGAGGTTCGTCCTCCTCATCAGTGACCCCCGCCCCACATTCAGCCCTGCATTGCAGCAAGGAGGGTGGCGTATGTGGTGATGGCACAGTGTACTATGACACTGTACCATCACCACCTCTCAGTCGATAGATTTTTGCTGTTAGATCAAAACTATATCAAAAGATCGACTGTTTTTGAAACCCCCAAAAAACATTCAATATAATTCCAAAAAAGAATGATTTAAGCTCAAGCTTAGTTTTGATCTAACAGCAAAAATCTATCGACTGAGAGGTGGTGATGGTACAGTGTCATAGTACACTGTGCCATCACCACATACGCCACCCTCCTTGCTTCAATGCAGGGCTGAATGTGGGGCGGGGGTCACTGATGAGGAGGACGAACCTCCGAAACACCGGTGTATGACCCTGGGCTTACCAACCCCTTTTTTTAAGCTTAAATCATTCTTTTTTTTTTGGAATTATATTGAATGTTTTTTGGGGGTTTCAAAAACAGTCGATCTTTTGATATAGTTTTGATCTAACAGCAAAAATCTATCGACTGAGAGGTGGTGATGGTACAGTGTCATAGTACACTGTGCCATCACCACATACGCCACCCTCCTTGCTTCAATGCAGGGCTGAATGTGGGGCGGGGGTAAAGGCTCTTGTACAGCCCGAGACACGTGTTTCGTCCTTACAGACTCATCAGCCGGGCAGAACCCGTCGTCTGTCGATCTTTTCATAGTCAGTTCTCTTGGGAGCGTCACACTCCTCGTATATAGTTATCGACGACCTACGCTTTACACTCTATGTCAGGTGTCTATGTCATTCACCTAATCGACAGACGACGGGTTCTGCCCGGCTGATGAGTCTGCAAGGACGAAACACGTGTCTCGGGCTGTACAAGAGCCTTTACCAGACCACATGACATGTTGGCTCAAATAATAATGAAAGGATCTATTGAAATTTGAGCGTGGTCTTAATAAAGCACTCGAAGGAAAGGTATACTATGAAGACACTTTCACTTAACGTATATTCAATCTTTCTCCCTATTCTAATATATTACAATTTCTCCAAAATATACCTTCCGCACGGAATATTTTCTCCGCCAGATTGAAGCGAAGAGAAAAACGGTGCTCTACAATCATCAGTCATGATATTGCTGCGAACACTGATCAAAGTTGAATGCGTGACTTGACGATTTTTCGTTTGATCAAGCAGCAAGTAGTCTTAAACAAAATTCTTCTTTGCGAAGAATTTCACAGTTAACGCCATTCAATGTCATCAACTTTTAAGTGCTTTATATTTCTACACTTTCTGGAGATATGGGTTTTGAAAAAAGCAGCCGTGTGCCTTTCTGTGACTTTCCTAATCAATGACGAAGATAGCGGCCTTTCATCGTCTCCAATACTGTGTCGAAATACGAATATAAATGGAAAAAGTTCTAGTACATAACGATTTTTCCCATGTTTCAGTGCCTGCCCAGTTGAAAGCTGAATTTTTTTGGTCTTTTTTGCTTCAGCTTGAAAATTCTTCGCCATGTCTTGGAGCCACAAATAAATGTATAATTAGAGAAAAATACTTTTTTTGCATTGTACATCAGAGTTATTTCTGATTTCTGGTAAGAATAAATAAAGCGGGAAAAAAGTTTAGTGATTACGACAGAAGCTAGAGTGAAGAATAGACCTGAATAATGCTCGTTATATTCTGTTGAGAGGACGGTTCCAAAATAAGCGTACTGTTCAGGAGAGTTTTTGACATTTTGACGACAAAAAATCAAATCCGATCAGATCCGTGGATTCGTTGCTACCTTTCTGGATATTTGGTTGGACGATTACACGGAAAGCTGATTGACGTGCTCTATCGCAACGGGACCCTCAAGGTCGCAGTCACAGCCGCGCCGCCATGTCACTGAGACGGTGGCCAGTTTCGTAACCTGTTGGCTCCATAAGCGGTCGTTGTAATGACTGATCCATTGCAAGCCTATGATTTCATTCCTAGTCGTTTTCTTTCTGTTCTCATCATATCGGTCGCTTGCAAAGCTCAGTGCATTGTGAACGGAGAGCATGACGACGGCAGCGAGCCAACTCATGGGTTCTGTTTGACTGACCACCGGGGGATGGGTTCCAGTCCACATATACCGCCCCCCCCCCCCCCCAAAGTCATGCTGGCTTAAATATTCACCCACTGGTTCCCTCTTTCAGTGTTCTCTTCTTTTCGATTCTGTCTAATTGGACGAGTACAAAGCATTCCAGGGTTCGCCGAGTAGTCAAACCTCGCAGCTCATCGCTCAATTTATCGATTTGCCCTCATCAGTCTCTCATCACATAATGCTATGTCGTCATGATGTATATATAATTGGTATGTTACCACTGTGATGATGTATACATATTTCAGACTGTTGTTTACACCGAATACATCGTTGGTGTTTGGTATACCACGTTGTTGTGTGGTACTACTACATCATTGCTGTCTTATATGGATTAATTCCATCGTTCATCTCGCCATTCTGTACTCACTACAATAAACCAATCATCTATCGTGTCCAAGCCCACAACAAAGCGATAGTGGCAATCCAACTCATTCAATCAATCATACCAACACCAAGTCCATCCCCATCGAGAAGCAGGAAGATCGGAGGTGCTAGGCAGAAACCCTCCTCCTTCAAGTAAGTGCGCAAGAACTTTTAGTCCCTGTGCGACACAACATATAACATAGTAAAGCCTCGAGTACTTTAAAATTATATTTTGACTCCAATAATATCTATTTTGTGCAACGATGGAAATACGGAATATCATTCTAACGGATAGGATGAATATTTATTCTTGACCACACTCACTTGAAATAATATTTCTTCATAAAAGATTCATAAAATACGGTAGATGAGGCACGGTTTGGTGGTCCAATATTTGAAATTTTGCAACGTTGACTGTGCATTATATTTTAAGGCGATGAATGTTCTGAAGCGGACCTTAAGCTCGATATGTGCAACTTTGAAACAATTACTTCAATCAATCCTTCTCAGAAGAAGACGAATGCGTCGAAACGCTGTCTGAACAAAATGTTTGCAACACTCTTGTATTAGCTTCCAGATCCTGGAAAATATTATGCAGCATTAGCGTGTGAGAAGAACTAGATTATTTTCACTAGCTCTAAACAAATATGAGGCAAAATTTGCAGAAATTTTTCGATTTCGTGCAAAATATAACGCTGTGATCGGTTAAAAAAGATTTGAGATAATTTATCAACGGGCAATGAATGAACTGAAAGTCAATTTGCTGAGACATTTCGGTATTGTGAAATATCTTGAGCTATCAGTTGTTCCCTTTCATCTTTATGAGCTTCGTTCGCTCGTGTGTAATAAAATTAAGGCCCAAATGTCATCAAAAAATGAGCCGTTTTTCATCATAAATGATGCGCTGGGTATACTGACATTGCTATGAGATTATCACTGCTTTGCCATTTGTTTCATACTACACTCAATCATCACGCTTCGTCAACGTTTTATCTTGCTTACCAGATAACAAAATTTGCTGCTGTTTACTGACCAAAGTTTATGCAAGACGCAAGTAATTTTGGGATTATCCGTGTTACTCTGAACTCGGAACTGAATGTGATATATTCTTGACAAGAATTTTTCGCTCCACTGGTGTCGCTTCGCTGTTGTAGTCGAACGATGTGGAGCTCTACTCAGTCCTGATGAGTAAAAGCAATATGAAAAAGCAATTTTTTTCTGAAATATTCTTATTCTACAGACGATAAATTGAAGACACAGCTATCGGCATAATTTCGGCAGCTATTTTAAAGGAAATTTACGATGGCTGAAAGGAAGCTGAATGAGTAGCTTGGTGCTGTTATCATTGCACTGCTGAGCGACAAGCAATTTCAACATAGGATTGTTCTCGTGTCTGCCATGCGCTTCTGCAACCAGGAGAGTTGAGGCGCAGAAAAAATACTATAGCTAGTGATCTGAAAATGTTTTTAGTCTTTTATGACATATTTATGGCCACTTATATATTACAATATTCAATGGAAAACCAGCAAGACCGTATTGTCGTTCAAAAAGGGAGACCTTCACGACACAGGCAATTATCGCCCAATCTGCTTGCTGTCCGTTGTCTATCAACGTCTTGA
>JAHQIW010003837.1:0-111225 GCA_019055375.1 Parelaphostrongylus tenuis
TTTCGCTTTATAAACCCAATTGAGCTGACAGCTATTCAAATTACTAATACTCGAAATTGATAGTATTTTTAATGCATTTTGCACTGTTATGATGTTTTCTATATTCCTAAAAGAACTGTTTTTGCTCACCGCTCAAGTCTCCTAGGAATATGAAATAGGTTCATGCTTGTAGTTCATGTGACTACCAGTCCTGGTGATCGCTGTTCGGTTGGTCTCCACTTGAACAGCTTAATGGAGCACGTTCAATAGCGGTATGTTGAAAGATATTTTGTGGCGGCCGATGTGATTGGAATCTGGATTTGGTGATATTTTTCTTATGAAATTTGGAGATGTTCGACCGAGTGGCTTGTGGGCAGCTTAATCTTTCCACTCTTTAAGAACGAGAGCCGTCAGAAACGTCAGCTGTTTTGATAAATTGTGTCACAAAAATCTCGTGTTTGTTTCAAAAAGAAAGACAAGGAACTATCTGATAAAACACTCACAGTAGCATTCCGCATCACGTATTGTTATGTTGATTCTAACAGTTTTCGTACTTATTGTGAGTTCCTCAATTGAGAACTCTTGCTCTCCAGATCCAGCGATGAACTTCATGCTCATTGCTGGAGGAATGCATTCTGACAGGAAAATATCTGCAGAATTTTCAGACATTGACGAGAATGGTACAATATTAAGAAAAAATTACCAGATATTTAGCACGGGTAAAGCATTTTGCTTTCATAGTGTTACAGCAAACTCCTAATTTGATCCATTTGACTCTATTTATCGACTTTTTTTTCGTTATCTGCACAAAATAATGCTGTCATATCAGTGAGCCCTCATAAAGAAGTTCACCGCACTCTTTTGTTGAGAGAGCGCGGTTTGTCAAGCTTCCGAACAGCTGAAGTCAGCCTCATTACTAGATATCTTCAAGTGCCATCACAGTCGTCTTTGATTTTGTTGAGTTGAGTGGAAGTGGAGAAACTATTTTATGGGCCTTATCATTAAATACTGTTGAAAAAAATTACGTTATACAAGAAATAATCTCAAATCCGTTCATAGATTGAAAAGAGAAGAAGACAGTTAGTTGATTATGAAAATATAAATCAAATTCCATAATGGGTAAATAGCTCGATGAAAATTGTGAGCGTTGTTCGTTCATCTCAGGATTACTGTCATGCTTGTAACTCTATCAGGGCGACAAAATGCATTTGTGCTTCCCATAATGACTTGTGGTCGTCTACCGCTCAACGGAAAGTGATTGGCAGTTCTTCACTCTATTGTGCTTCATTGAGAGACATTTCTTATGAATGTAGTCAACGACAACCACAGAGCACAAGAGCATTTTTGAATAGTGCGAAACTCATGTACTGCCACTTTGTGAATGGTGGCATAATGACCGACGTAAATAAGTAGCGTCTGATCAGCACAATGAGCGTGTGGTGTAATATTACCATGGAAGTTATTCTGAAACTCATTTTTGAAATTGGGCAAAGCCGAACTTGCAAAAAAAACGGACAAGTGAGTGAGCGCATGGATTACTTCCGATTAACTTCAAGAATTCTAGAGGTTTTCAAGTAATATCATGTCAAAACCCATTCACAAAAGAAGCCTTGTGTAAGGGGACTGGACTGAACCGTATGGATCATCAACTGGGTAGACCATTACTAGCATGATTCTTGAACTTTCTCTGAGCGTGTATAATGACTTGGAATACAACTCGATGGAAGACAGAGAGCAGCGTGAGCCGCGCTTGAACCTTTGTCAGAGACCACTGGCCAATGTCCTTATCCAAACACATCTACTTATTTGACGCTACAGTCCCAGTTTTGCAGTATGTGGCGGGAACATGTGTCAGTATTTCTCAATAGAACTACACGCTTTGAGAACATTTTCAACACTGAGCCCAGGTTTCCCAGTTCACATCTTGGAAGGATGCCCTGTTTTCGAAGCAAAGCAAAATACGCATCAACATCAAAAACAAGTATCATGGGGAGGGGGAGGGGAGGCGTAAGGGAGGTCTTTATAACGAGATGGGAAGATGACTGGAGAATGAAAAGAACAATGGAGTGGATTTGGGAAAAGACGTTAGGCTGGACACCTAGTACGTTCTGTTGATAGCGGGTGACGATAGACGTAAGCAGGGAGATTTCTTTAAAATGTCTAACACACAAAAGAAGGCCACCTGATACGGTTCAACTTCTTCACAAAAAGTCTTCAAGGTGGATATGATGCCCAAGCAATCCCTCAATAAGGAGGACTTACTGAGGCTGCTTGACGTTTTAAGAGAATAGGGAAAGCCCGCTATAGTCACTCGGCAACAGCGAGACAACAGATTATATAGCTGATGACATTCCGCACAAAAAAGCGTCTTGAAATTCGCGGATTTAAAAATTTATGACAAAATCGTATTGAAAGTGCAGGCAGAATACTGTAGCGGAATTGTTCGTTGTTCGGCAATTCAACCAAAACGACACGGAAGTCTCAAAACACGAAACGGTCTGTCATTAGCGAAATAGTTGAAATAAAATTCACTACATTTCAAGTCGGAGACTTTTCGCCAGCAATTTGGAAATCAGAAAAACTTTCTGCTTCAAACACTATGTCGTTAGTCAATGGGATGAGATTCCCACAGCGAAAAGATGATTTCATGACATTTCATGACTTCAGACACATTTCATGACAACATGACATTTCTTAGCACGATTGTAAAGAAAATTCAGGTGCACTTCAATAAGCATGGGAAAACTTCCATGCATATCATGGAACTATTGCACTTTCTCATGTGGGTTTTTCTAAGCTATGAGTCTAGATATGATTCTTCTTCATTATCACTTTTTACAAGCATTCGCTCTGTCTAACGACATAATCGCAGTTCGTGTTTTATTGCGTCATCATGTGAGAAGGGGTCTTTCACATCGAGCAACACGAAATTTGAAGGAAAGCACAACAAACAAATCCGCTTATGGGCGCTGATTTCAACGCTTCTCAATGTTACTCCGTCAAAACTATAATTTATGAGCGTGCTAAATGTAAGAGGCTAACAAGAGCATCAAAGTTTCACAAACTCACTTTTGCTAAGAAAGTTGTCACCGAAAAATTTTGCAATGAAAACTGCGCTTCGTTTTTATCAATCGATATCTTCTTCGAAAGCTTTTTCTCAGAACTGCAGTTGTGATTCAGGCGCTTTGTCGATTGTCGCAGCATCAGAAATAAGAAGGCGGGAACCGAATATAAGCCGAGCAGCTTGAGAAATTGGCGCATTCATTGGAATTTTTTTAACTTCTGGCTCCTACGCGTTTCATTTCATTCAAGATTTGACAGAGATTTTTTCATGTCGATAACTGGTCTCTTGAGCATCGCCTTACCACAACATGTCACATACGCTTCCAAAGGTAATGTTCTGAATTAAGCGAGTTAAAGATCCTTTGAAGCATCAAAGACCAGGCAAGGCGACGTCACCCTCATATAGGTGCCGAGTGTCGAATCTGTTGTTATCTCTTCGATGATCTCACACAATAGATCTAGACAGTAGTCTTAATTGAGTCTATGATACTTATTCTATTTTAGGAAGATGATTGTTCTTACGAACAAGACAGGGCCTTCAAGCGCTCCATTTATGATTTTGTTGCTAGTCTCAATCTCAAGCGTGTTTGGATGTGGAGTGATCCCTGGAGGTCAAAGTAAGAAATAGGAATTATTATGGATCTACAAGTATTCCCATTCCTAGATGGTTAAGAACTCTAATCAGAATGAGCATGCCTAGCACTACATTATTGCTCAATTGTTGTCGCAGTCTGCGCTACCTATAGGCAGAGTTTTTAATTCTGTATAAAAAGAAAGATTGATTTAATCTGATAAGGATACTACTTGTTTTGAGCCGATAGATCTAGTGCTATATAGGCGCCTATTTCGTCCTATTGGGACTCATCAGTAGCACCCTCCCTCGGTTCCGTCGATCCCTTGAGGTGAAACTATAGGCTCAAAACAAGTAATATCCTTATAAGATTAAATCATTTTCAGCGGGTCTGTAGAAAAGCAGTCGATAGCAGAAGAAAGATTGAGCTAAGAAGTTTTCCAGTGTAGGGACTTTTACTACTTAGCTAACACCAGGAGTTTATAAATGAACTTTAATGGGTTAACGTTTTAGAATCTTCGTCATCTCGGAGCCCATGATTAGATTCGATTCTCCACTGTCGTTCGTCATCGATGTGTCTTCGTCTTCGTTGTTGTGCAAGTCCAGTTTTCTTCAAAGGAACATCGCTCGAATGAAGAATTTCGGCTTAGCGATGTTTCGTATACAGAATGACTGCCATACAAGTTGTGAGCGTTAGTTATAAGTTGATAGTGGTTTAGATGACAACATGCCAAGACTTGACATCATGAAATGTTGTCTTAACCTTTTCAATGTTGATGGCATGCGGTTATATAAATATTCATCTTCAATCTGCTGTTTAGAAATGTCACTTGAGAGCATCGATATATTCTGAAAGATTTCCCAAATCTGCATGAGCCAGTGACATGCTAAAACTTGAAGAGGCTTGAAAGAGTTCTCAGAATGGATCGAAGCTCTCAAACGAGATTTTTAAGATAGCTGATTGAGAGAAATCATTTATAAGAACAGTTTATCAATGAACATTGCCGAGTGAGGTTTTCCATTCGTGCGGTGCTCCACCGAGAAAAAGTCGACTTGAACGACAACGAAAACGAATAATTCTAGACGATCAACTCGAATTATCGGCTCTGAAGAAACGAAGACAACGAAGTATGGGGCGAATAAAGATTATTTTTCAACCACGTGATGTTAGCTAAATTTTGAAAGAAAGTGTTGTTGAAAATGACGAGGAGAGCCGATTTTCAAAGTACTTAGTAGTTTATTTTACAACCATTCGCTACAAAAACTAGAAATTTCGTTGCAGCGGGCACTAGGTACTTCACTGCCAGAGGGCCCAGCAACTTACCTATTATCGCGGTTTACACAGAAAACAGCTTAGTCTCTGCCGTGGTCCCTGGTATTGCAACCAGCAAGGGTGCTGTTCAGGCACTTGCACAACGTTTTGCAATGCAAACAGTGAGTTCACAACTTAAGCATTCCATTCTTTCTCGTGTATTCTGACAAGACGCATGAAATGAGCTGCTTTTTTCACAGATATTCAGTCTCTAGAGCTAATCTAACTTGACAAACTTCACATATGTTCATTCAAAATACTTCCGAACCACTCGTCGAAATAGTGAAGAAGATTTACGTTTTAGGTCGTCGATGTTCTCGAAATCGAAGGTCGGAGAGCACTCTTGCCTGATTTTGTAATCTCCAATATTCTCGGTCAACTTCAAGTTAATACCACTTACAAACCATTGCAATGTCAGCTTTTAATGAAACCAGGGGATAAGCGTAAGTCTCCAGTAGTGGACATTCATTTAGGAATTTCCAATCCAAACTATAAGTGGCATTCAAAAAGAAGAGCAGTACTTTTTTCTGCAAACAAAGACATATTCTATCAGTTTATCATAAAAAATCTCAGAGTTTGAGGATGACTATCATAGAGCCATAACATCAAAACCTTTCAAATTGAGTAAATCTTTTCAAATGTATACATATTTTATTTTCAGAATGATGTAGTATTCACTGTGTAGATAAGTGAAGTTTTGTAGTTTTTGAAAAGTAAGAGAAAATTAGTGTTCAACATTGTCTTCATTGTCCAGTTGTCTAGTGCACAGAAGAAGAAGTGTTTCTGAGACCTATAGTTTCTGGCAGAGGCACCGATGGTAAGCTGTATTTACGTCGGTAGCACGGTGACAGGTATTTGCCCTGCAGAGGCGCAGCCAGTGCAACAAAAGAGTTGTCAGGAGGTTGCAAAGGCTATCGACGGCCAACACTTGTCCCTCTCAGGCACTCTCACGGTATGGACGACTTTTGAATTTGCATAACATCTTGCAAACATTTTGACCTTTCCAGGCTCTGAAGAAGGCGAACTGCCGAAACGTCAGCTATCGAATAAAGTTTATTGTAACACCTCGTGTTCTGCTCAAAGAAGAAAATCAACAAACATTTTTATCTAATCGATGTTTATTGTGGCAGTACACTATCAATAAACTAGCAACCATATGGGCGGTGAACAGTCAGAATGGAGAGCAGTAAATTATATTGAAATGAGTATATTCTTCTGTTTAGCCGTTCCGAGGTGTTATTGATATTATTTATCGAATACTAGCGAAGCATGGAACAATACAGTTAGTAATGCAGCTTGAATATACAATATTCAAGGTGACTATCGTTTCGACGGGTCGCCTTCTTCAGAGCCTGGAAAGATCAATTGGTCCACAATCCACTGAGCCAAAACCTCCATAACCCTAGCAGAAAAGGTTAGAAAGGAGTTTTGGATCGCATGGCAAAAACTTCATTCTAAACACTAACTATTTCGATATTTTGTGTCTATCAATTATTGATTGAAGACCAGCCGCTTAAAGTCAGTGCATCAGTGGGCCGCGCCTAACTCAGGCCGGAAAGATCAACCTCAGGTATGATTCGAGGTCACGCGTAAATACGAAGCACTCCTCTTTTCGGTTCGTTTTTGAACCTTTGCTATGTATTTAAAGGGCTTTTGTTTTAAAATACACAATGTGATGAATTTGTGCTTACTACTTTACTTTAAAGGTAACTGAGAAGTTCACACATACATTCTTTACAAGCCGAATTTCTGCTGTGAAATAATAATATTATAAGGCTTGGAATAGTAGCTGGAATTGATTTTACAGCAGCACCGCTCTGAAGCTTCGGCTAAAAATTCACTCATTTGCCAATCGGACAGTGATCAAATCCTATCTTCAAGCATTCACATTTTAGGTGCTCTGTAATCAATGTCAGTGAATGTGCTTGCTTTTATAGATGTTACTCATATCCACAATTGAAGTTGGTGAGTAGAAACAAAAATGGAAGCATTTGATCTTGTAAAATGGCGAATTGTATGAAAAGCTGCCTCTTGTCTAATGAGAATTTTCAAAATAATAGATCAGAATGTAATTGTTCAAAAGATTCTGAACGCTCCCTTGTGAGAGATCCATTAGGTTCTATTACGACTGTTTTGATCAAGTGTTTGAAAGCTGCAAGAAAAACCACTGATAAAACTTGAGTGCTTGTTCTAGTGAATTTAGAGGGTAGTTGGCAAGGGTAAGCTATTCACTCTCGGGATAAATGATCTTCAAAGTATTCACTCTGAAATTGCCGTAGAGGACGGAAATGACTTTATGGTCAGTTTTACGATCCCTCATTCCAATACATAATTCGTTTTCTTAAAGTTTTCAGGAATAGTCAATTTTCTATCGAGCACAGATCATGTGGCGGGCGAAGAGCATAAAAGGGTGTCACATGAAGTGCTCACTTCAAGTTCAGGAAAACCTGTTGAACGACTCCACTATACTGAAGTAGGTCATTATACCGTTGGAATGCACTAGTCGATCGTTCATCGCCTTTTCTGTGGTATATACAATGCGCTGATTTCTGAATTTGCTTGCATTTTTTCAAGATTTCACTTGATAGTTTGACGAATGCCCACATAGCATGAATGAAAGTTTACCTGTGGACCATCGCATCAAATAATACGACACCAAAGACGGAGATGCCGAGATTTTAGCCGAATAATACATGTTAATAACCTCATGTCAGCCTGATAATGCAAGAAAATGATCAATTACGTATGCCGAGAATAGATCAAAGCCGAATTTTCTAGATATATTGAATTGTGCCACGATTTCGTTCGCATTTCGACACTTTTGTTGATTCAGTTGTTAGTTATTTAACGAAATCAATCAAATGACAGCATAATCACTACCATGGTCGATGATACGCAACCGTTTGCTGGGAAGAAATCAAATGCTCTCTATCCAGAAGGAATGAGGATGGCGTGCAAAGAAGTTAAAGAGGTCACTTTAGAGCTTGCTATGGTTTTTCATTTTTTGTCCCACCGAAGCTGTCTCAGAGCTCGGAAAAGATGCTAATCTGATGGAGCAATATTAGGGATTTTACTGTGATTGTGGTACCGTGCTCCAGCCAATCTTCAAAATGCTGTCTGACTACTTTCCAATGTGAGGTAGTCGGCCAATGCACGGTGTTTGTCGGGACATCTTTCCGCAGTAACCTATTTCATTTCGATGGAGAACGATTATATGACGGCAGTGTTCCTGTGTTTGTTCTAGCTACTAAAACATTCTCCAACATATCACAATCCTTTTACAACACCCAGATTTGTAGAGAATGACTAATAGAACCAATAACGATACTAAGAATAAAGCTCTCGGCGCTAATCATACCCTGAGGGATGCGTCATGCATTCGTCTTCTATTTTTAACTTCGTTTGAGGTGATCTCCTATATGCGAACATCGATCACATCGTTATGAACAAGATGGAATTACCTCTGTGTCAGTAGTTCCATTTTTCTGAGTCTGACCACGACATTCTCCGTATAAATATTTTATTCAGATAGGAGATGATCAAGAAAGTGTCATCGAGTCAAATGAGCAATTCGCATGAAACGAATCGGTTTTCAAGAATGTCACATAATATTATGGCAGACACAAAATTGAGGATCCGACGCAAAAGTAGGGTAAGCTTCTAGAAATTTTCTGATGCTGTTTTCTGTAAAATCTTCTTAGTTCCAAGATAAATTCTCTAAGCTGACCAAGCGTGATCAAATATCATGCAGTAATAAAGTCTTTGCTCCAGATTTCTAGTGCTCTTACTGCTTTCAACGCAATGTCAGATGTTTCACATACATCTAAGAGAATTGAGTGGTGAGCAAAACACGGTCTTTGGCTGGAATCGAACCCTCGTTTGCCTTCTGCCACACTTATAATAAAAATGGTTTCTAACACCAGGTGCGGGAGGTAGAGGACTGCCTCTATCGATATGGAGAGAAGCGCATCAAGGGACACATTGTGCTAATGCGATACTCAAAAAACCAGTTGTCGAGGTGAGAAAATCTCTGTCAAATCTTGAATGAAAATAGACTGCGTGAGAGAGACAAGTTAAAGAAAAATTTCAGTGAATGCGCCAACTTTTCTAGTTGCTCGGCTTATATTCGGCTCCCAACTTCTTATTTCTGATGCTACGACAATCGACAAAGCGCCTGAATCACAACTGCAAATCTGAGAAAAAGTCTTCCAAAGAAGATATCGACTGATAAAAACCAAACGGAGTTCTCATTGCAAAACTTTTTCGGTAATAAAAGTTGCGTTGCGCTTATTCTCTGAAAATCCCGTTTAGTGTGGGAGATCGATTGAGTTTTACATTTTCAACGACCTTGCTTACCGTCTAGTTCATGGAAAGGGAGAGGGGGGAGAAGATGGGGGAGTGAGGCAGGGGCGGGGCGCGGTGCGATCGCCAGCGTTTGAAATAATGTTATTCAAATAGGGATTTTCTTACCACTTTGACAGAAACTTTAGATAAAAACGTATGATCGTGGTTCACGGAAAATCCTCTGCATGATGATATGCTTTTCATGCTTCCAGCAAATTATAATAGGTGAAGGATAAAGCTCTTGGCGTTGATCAATTCCTGAGGAATGCGCCATGCATTCTGCTCCAATTTTTTACTTCTTTCGAGCTGATTGAATGCATATCTGGCCTTTACAATGACTCGCGGTGGCCTCCCGCTGAATTTAGTCAGTGCTGCTTATCCTCTTAGACAAGTCTGGTAGCGGCCTGATACCAATTTACCGACTACGGAGGGATGGACGGCTTGGTGAGCCCTGAGCGCGAGATCGAACTATTGATCTCGTGTGCGACGCAGAGCACCTTTAACCTCTGCGCCACATGCACTCCACTCCAACAAATTATACGCGTGATAAAAATGAAGGAGATAGGCTAATGTGGAGCATAAATTCATTTTAGAACTTGCAGCGTTGTAAAATGGTGTTTTGAGAAATCAAAAACGTGGAGCTGTAGTTAGAGATTCAAGCTTTTGAATGATTATTGATAATTCTACGAAAATTTCTTGCTCAATGCATGAGATAGCTTTCTGAATTTGTCGCCATCTTAAAAGTAAGTTCCAAAACACGTTACCGTTATTCGTACACTGTCATGTTGAATTCACACAAATAGCGGCAGGTGATGAAGATCCATATATATATGAATGTAGTAATTTTTTCATTGTGGTGTTAAAAGGCCCTATCTAGTTGATGGTCAAAATGAACATTTTTTCGGTACCACCTGCAAAAACAGGGCGTGGACGTCCATTATAATTTTGCAAAAACTGAAACGAATCCACAGCAATCCTACTTTGACCGCTTCAGCATCGAAACCATGATATTACAACTAAATTCAAAATTTCAAGAATCGAAGAATCATAGCAGTGGAGGAATCACGGTAGTACAGTGGTTATTACGCGTCCTCCAAGATGAGAGAAACGCGAGTTAGACTCTGCCTGTGGTGAAAACTCTTTCATGTCACTCAGCATTCATGAATATTTTAGTATCAACTTCTTCTCCCCCCATAAAAACCTCGCACTGTGCTCAACAAAACAAAGATTTTAGAGCCCTTTACTGCCGCATTACTTAATTCTCAAATTTTGCCACATCTGAAGATATTGTTGTCATTTCATGGACGTTGACAAGAGCACATTATAACAAGGACGGTTCGAATGATGTGTGAATGAAAGTCACTCGTGACCATGAGTATTTCATAGGAGCCATTTTTGTCTGTTATTTTGATTCCTAACTCGACAGTTAGCCGTTACAGAATTTCGAACTAAAACCTTTTCGCAATTTCTAGACGTTTTAGTGGCTATCGATACCTTAACTCTCGAAAATTCGAAAATGTATTTTATTTCCAAAAGGTCCTTATATTACGCTATAACAGTGATAAGAAAATGTTATGAAACACCTAAGAATCTATAGATAAGCAAAGCTAATTCTCAAAAAATTCATTAATTCGATGATACATATACCTTGCCAAATTAAGATTGCATTTTACATATGGCGCTTATGCGTTCTATGTGCATGTAAATGGCATCATTGGCACGAAACCGTCGCCATTCAATTTGCAGTCGATAGCTCAAATCTCGGCGGTTTCAACGGCGACCTTGCATTTTCAAAAAAAATTTTTTTGCAAGCTGTAGCAACAAGAATAGAACTGTGCTGCCTATTCGAGCACTTTGAGCTAAACACGGCTTATCTCTCAAGCTTTCAAACCTATTCGATAGCGCCAAACTTTAGAATTTTGAGGATATCCTTGATTTTCGAGAAAGACTTCTTAGTGCGTCGTTGCAGCTAAAAGAATATCAAGTTTTACACTCGACGCGCCACATTTAAATTGTGCTGCGCAATCGACACGGCGTCGAGTGTGAAAATCAATACTCTTTTAGCTGTAACAATGCAATAGAACGTCATTCGCGAAAACCAAGTTTATCATGAGGATTGTTGAGATTTGTGCTATCGAATGGCTCTTGAAAATTTGAATGAAAATCTCCGTCCCAGCGATAAATGCTTGATTGTAAAAGAAAATTTGATACCTATGTTAAGCTTCGACAAATTTTTAGGCCAATTTACAGCCTCGTGATAGCTACTCAGTGATCTTTGAAAATTTTAGCAGCATTTGCGTGGGAGAAAAATCATTTCATTTCTACCACATCTGGAGAAGTGCAACGCTGTATTTACAGGGAATAATCAATTTTGTGATGGCATTTTTCCAATGTCGCTTGAAGATAATAAAACTTAGGATGACTTTGACCACCGGAAACGGATGATTCTTATGGCGAATAGAGGACATACATGGAGATTGTAGAAAACCGAAGGCTATCGACTAGCCTCTCCTTTGTTGCATAACCTTCGCTTGTTGTCACTTTGATTTATATTCAAAGTCCGATGTGGTCAAAAATGAGCCTTTATTGCCCCATGATTGGCACGCTGGGCAGACTACCATTGCTTTCAAACTATCACTGCTATGCCAGATGTCTTATACTGCACTTATTCATAGCGTTTTCCAAAGGCCATTTTGCTTAAAGAACAAAAATTACTGCTGGTGAATGACAAATAATAAGTTCTTTTTCTATGCCCAAGTACTTATGGCATAATTCGTCGCTCCGACTAGACCCTTTATCTTGAGAAAGGAGTTTGAACTGGTAATAATCAATTTTACTAATCTAATGCTAATGTGCTACTGAAGTACCGAAGAACGAGCTTCACCCAGTTACAATATATAAGAAAATTTACAAAAACCACTTATTTTCTACGAGTTTTGCTCCCATGGATAACAAATGAAGGACATACTCATTTGGATGAAAATGTTCGCCATTTTGCTGGGGATTCACGATGGCTACAGAGAAGTTGAATAACCAGCTTGGTGTTGTTTTAATTGCATTGCTAAGCGGCAATCATTCCCAACACCAGATCGTTCTCGTGCCTACCATGCGTTTCTGTAGTCAGGGAACGATGGCGAATGAAAATACTATAGCTAATAAGTTAAATAAATATCATAAGTGTAGTCGACTAATATCGAGCAGAGCCACTAATATACAATACGAAATGTGAGTACTCCGCCCTGCCTACGAAACAAACTCGAAAAATAGCTGTTTTGCTCGCTACCAGGCTCTCTTGTGTGCTCGTGGGTATGATTTGAAGGAAAAATCATTTCCACATGTAAATGAAATTTGATCATTACTATGTTGTAAAAAAATGAAAACGCTATCAACCTTCGATTTGAGTCAATCTAGCCGCAAGCAAAGGAAAAAGCACTTTCCGTTATGATTTCTTGGGCACAAGCGGAATGTGAAATTCCTCAGTAATGTGAAACGTGTCAAGGAGATTTTATTATAATAAATCACTCTGCTTAGCGTATATGGCGCAGTAGTTAGAGGTGCTCTGAGCAGCAAACAAGGTCGATGGTTCAATCTCACGCTCATGACCCACCAAGTTATCCATTTTTCCGCGGTCAGTGAACTGGTGCCAGACTAATCTCAAATTTGCCTGAAAAAATAAACAGCATTTACTCGATTCAGAGGGAAGCCTGCGCGAGTCATTTTGGAAGCTAGATATGCATTACCAGGTTGACAACGCCGTTGAAGTCCTGGGCAGCACACGACACCGTCGTTCTGCGAGCGTGGCGGCTACAATGACATTGTGATAGATTTCTGAAGAGATGTGGAATTCTATTGTCACTAGAGAAAGATTAGTCCCCAATAAATGTTAAAATATGATAGAAGAGACATCGATAAAGTTGTTATAGTGGTAACAATGGCGATGCTTCTCCAAAAACCCCGCATTTTAAGGAAAAAGCCACAGAGCTACAAAAATGTGATGTTTCAAAACTCTATTGAACATTTCTATGCTGTCTTAAGTATATTCATTTACATTCTGATCATAGTTATTTTTTATTTTTTATGTTGACAACTTCTTGCTTTTACTCCCTGTCGCAAATGAATAATAATCAATTAATCCTCTCATTATTATTTGAAAGGCTCTTGTACACCTCGATACACGTGTTTTGTCCTTACAGACTCGTCAGTCGGGCAGAAGCCGTTGTCTTTCGGTCTTTCTATCAGTCAGTTCTCTCGGAAGCCTGCTCTCCCTGCAGAGAGATATCGAAGACGAACGTTTTACAATCTGTATCAATTGAAATTTTCACCTAACACAGAGTATTGTGCACTCGATTGCTCTTTGGCTGATATTTTTATCATATTAACCCTTGTTTCAAGTGTTTCAGTAAGACCATGCTCAATAGGTCCTTTTATTATTATTTGAGCTCACATGTTATGGGTTATAATATTATATTTTTGTTACGTGTGTTTGATTGAGACCACGTTCAAATTTCAATAGTTCCTTTCGTTATTATTTGAGCCAACATGCCATGAAGTATCTCTCTGCAGAAAAAGCAGGCTCCGGAGAGAACTGACTAGCAAAATATCGAATGACGACGGGTTCTGCCCGACTGACGAGTCTGTAAGGACGAAACACGTGTATCGGGCTGCACAAGAGCCCTTACCAGACCACATGACATGTTGGCTCAAATAACAATGAAAGAATCTATAAGAAAAATCATCAACAAAACTCGGATTTTCGCTTCATTGGAAGTAAGTACACTAACAAAAAGCGTAATAAATACGCTTGAGTTATTCTAGCATTTTCGCCACAAGTGTCTCTGATAATTGAAGTCAAAATTGCCGGAAAGGCCCTTAAGGATTCTTTTGAAGTGATTCTTGCGTTGCCTCAGTTCAACACACAAATTTATTTTCTCACAGCTTTTATAATCAGCCGTTAACTTTTCGAGCACAGAAGCTGTAGCGTATGGGAACAATGAGAAAATGTCACATTCAAATTTCCTCATTTCAGATCATGGAAAAACCTGTTTTGCCGTGGTTCATTTTGCAGCAGGAATAGATATTACAGCCGTCAAAAAACAGTAGCCAGCCGTTCCTCGGCTTCTCCCGATAAATTCGATAAATTCGACGCGCCCAGATCCAAATTTCTCACACTTCACTGGTTTCGACTCGATACGTAAGCGACAACCCATATAACAAAATCTCAACCAGTGGACCTAAATTCGAATCGTTGAACCTTGAAGAAGGCAAAGATGCAGAAAAATTTGTTGATCAAGACTTGTTACTAACCTCTATTTGCCTAATAAAGCAAAAAGATAAATGATTGCACTTGCCAGTCAAATTGTTTTCTAGACGATACTAAGTTATTCCATAATTTGCTTCGTAATTCGACATTTTTGTTATTTTATTTATTTAATTGTATCAATTGATCAACAATATAATGACCTCATGATCAGTGATATGCAACGACTTGCTGGGAAAGATTGGATGCCCCTCTGAAAGTGCGAGGCTGATGACCAGAGAAGTCGGTTAGATCACTTTTGAGTCCATTCGATTCTTTAAAATTTTTCACTCGCAAATGCTGATTTAGGGTATGAAAGAAATGATCTGATCATTTCACGCTCTGAAGAAGGCGACCCGTCGAAACGATAGCCACCTCGAATATTGTTTATTAAAGCTGCCTTACTAACTGTATTGTTGCATGCATCGCTAGTATTCAATATTAAAATATCAACACCTCGGAACGGCTAAACAGAAGGAAATACTCATTTCCACATGATTTACTGCTCTCCACTCTGATCGTTAATACCCATATGGTTGCTGTTTTATTGATAGTGCACTGCCACAATGAATATCGATTAGATAAAAATGTTTGTCTCTTGAATATCACAGTTCACTTTCAATTTCAGCTGACAGTGACCGTTACCGTGTACAAATGCGAACCAAACGGACCCGATCTTAACAATTGAAGCGCTCTGTCCACAACAATTTGCCACATCGACCTCGACCAATTAGCCATAATGATGTTCGTAGTCTATATAAAATTTCCGTCCAAACCGTGAGAGTTCCTGTGAGAGACAAGTGCTCGCTGTTGATAGCTTTTGCAACCTTCTGACACATATTATTCCCTGCCACAACATTCGCCACTGCGGGGCAAATTCCCGTCACCGTGCTACCGACGTAAATACAGCTTTCCATCGCAGCCTCTGCTAGAAACTATATGTCTCAGAAACAGTTCTTGTTCTGTGCACTAGACAACTGGAAAAATCAAAACAATGTTGGACACTAATTTTCTTCCATTTTCAACAAAACTTCACGTATTATCACACTGAATACTATATCATTCTGAAATAAAATCTGTACAACATTTGAAAAGATATTCTCAATTCGAAAGATTTTGATGTTATGGCTTTATGATAGTTTTCCCTCAAACTCTGAGATACTTCACAATAAATTTTTAGAAAATATCTTTATTTGCAAAAAAAATAAGTACATCCCTGCTTTCTGAACTCCCCTTAGGATTGGAATTTCCTCTACTGGAGACTTACGCCGATCCTCTGGTTTCTTTAAGTTCTGGCATTGTAATGGTTCGTAAGTGGTATTAACTTGAAGTTGACCTAGAATGTTGGAGATCACAAAATCAGGCAAGAATGCTCTCCGACCTTCGATTTCGAGAACATCGACGACCTAAAACGTAAATCTTCTTCACTATTTCGACGAGTGGCTCGGAAGTATTTTCAACGAACATATGTGAAATTTGACAAGTTAGGTTAGCTTTAGAGACTGAAGATTTGCGAAAAATTACAGCTCATCTCATATGTCTTTTCAGAATTGACGAAAAAGATTGAAATGCCTAAGATGTAAGCTCACTGTTTGCATTGCAAAACGTTGTGCAAGTGCCTGAACCGCATCCTTGCTGGTTGCAATACCAGGGATTAGGGCAGAGAATACTTTGTTGTCCGTGTAAACCACGATAATAGGTAAGTTGCTGGGCCCTCTGGCAGTGAAGGTCCTAGTGCTCGCTACAACGAAGTTTCATAGTTTTTGTAATGAATAGTTGTAAATTAATTTATAAGTATTTCGCAAACCGACTCTCCTCGTCATTACCATTCATTCTTTTATAATTTAAATAATATCACGAGGTTAAAAAATAAACTTTATTCGGCTGATATTTCGACGTCTTCGCTTCTTCAGAGCCGATAATTCAAGTCGATCGTCCACAATTATTCGTTTTCGTTGCCGTTCAAGTCGACAGTTCCTCGGTGGAGCACCGCTCGAATGGAAATTCTCACTCGGCAATGTTCATTGATATGGGATTGTTCTTATGAATAATGTTTCTTAATCGAATGTTTTAAAAATCTCGCTTTATAACATCGATCAATTTTCTGAACTGTTTCAAGCCTTTTCAAGGTTCAACATGTCACTGGCTTTTGTACATTTCGGCAATCTTCCTGAATATATCTATGCTTTAGAGTGACATTTTCAAACAGCAGATTGAAGATGAATATCCGTATAACCGATGATAACCGCATGCCATCGACTTTGAAAAGCCTTGGACAACATTCCACCTTGTGAAGTCCTGGCATGTTGTCATTTGAAACGCTGTCAACCTATAACTAACGCGGCAACCTATATGGCATCTTGTATACAATGACATCGCAAAGTGAAGTCTTCATTCGAACGATGTTTCTTTGAAGAAAGTTGAACGAGCACGAACTACTTATGTAGAATCAGAAACCCTGCCTATAGATAGCGCAGACTGTGACAACAATTAAGCAATGATGGAGGGCTAGGCATGCTCATTCTGATTAGAGCTTTTAACCATCTAAGAATGGGAATATTTGTTGCTCTATAACAATTCCTATTCGTTACTTTGTCCTCCAGGAATCACTCCACATCCAAACACGGTTGAGATTGAGACTGGCAACAACATCATAAATGGGCCGCTCGAAAGTCCAGCCTTGCTTGTAAGAATAATCATTTTTCTCCTAAAATAGAATAAGTATTATAGTATACTATGGCTAATGTCCACATCTTTTGTGTCAGATCATCCACGAGATAACAACAATTCGGCACTCGGCACCTATATGAGGCTGACGCCGCCTTGGTTAATCTTTGATTTTTTTGGTTTTTTCAATTGTTTCAAAAGATCTCTAAGTTGCTCAATTCAAAGCAAAATCTTTAAAAGCGCATTTTGTGAAACACTGTGCCAATGAGATGCTCAAAAGACCAGTTGTCGAGGTGAGAAAATCTCTGTCAAATTCTGGATGAAAATGAACTGCATGAGAGCGAGAAGTTAAAAAAAAATTCTAGTGAATGCGCCAATTTCTCAAGTTGCTCGACTTATATTCGGCTCCCGCCTTCTTTTTTGTGATGCTGCGACAATCGACAAAGCGGCTGAATCACAGTTACAATTCTGAGAAAAGTCTTCCAAAGAAGATTTGATTGGTAAAAGCAAAGCTTTTATTTTTGCATTTTGCATTTTTTTTTTGCATTTTTTTGCACTTGCATTTTTCTGATTGCAAAACTTATTCGATAACAAATTTTTAAGCAAAGTGCGTTTGTTAATAGTCAAATTGAGTACATCTATAGAAATGCAGCTGCGTGGTTAAGAGGCATTCATGCAATAAGATGTTACCAAAAATTCAGTAATATGAGGAAGTTGACGGAAAATAGTGTCAAGATTGAGTATCAGATTAAACAACTGCATGAGGCATCAAATGCTGCAGTGAAATAGCAAAATAATTTACTGTGTTGATTTCGACAATGTATCGACATGGGAAAGCACAGTGGACGATGTTTGAGAAACGCAGCTTATGTAATGCTAAGCACACTCAGCCCTAACAATTTTTGTTATTGTACATATCACATGAGCGCATGTGGCGAGGGGTTAGGGGTGCCCTGCGTCGCACACGAGGTCATTGGTTCGATCTCGCGCTCATGGCTCACCAAGCCATCCATCCTTCAGGGGTAGGTGAATTGGTACCAGACAGCTCTCAGACTTGTCTGGGAGGATAAGCAGCACTGACTCGGTTTCGGGAGGCCTCCGCGAGTCATTGTAAAGGCCAGATGTGCACTCAATCACCTCAAACGAAGTTAAAAATTGAAGTCGAATGCATGCGCATCCCTCAGGGATCGATCAACGCCGAGAGCTTTATCCTTTATACATATCACATAGTGGTATCTGATTCCTTGGTGTAATGATTATAAACTTTTCAGTCGTCTCTCCATTTCTGTAATGTTTTTGAAAGATCGTTTCGAGTTTAAAATTATCTATGACATACTAAGTGATCAATACGACTCAGACAGTTTCCGAGATTGTTTAAGACCTGAAAATGTTTACGCACAACAACGCTTCAAAAGAGATATTGTTGGACTATACAGGAAAAAAAGCAACAGAATTTGGTGTCATTTCGACATTTTCCCAGTTTAATTTTAGTATTACTTGTCCTCTCGCTCACTGAATTGCTGCGGAGCATACGATGGTCTAGAATTGAAAATTTGAAGAGTTCTTTTCTGGCCGCGTACCTCCAACCAATTAGTAGGTTCTTAAGAAAGTTTTCGAGTATGTAGTAAACTGAAGATTCATGTAAGAATTCCAAACAAAAACAATAGTAACTATTCTTCAAATTAAAGGAAATAGTTTTCTGCACTTTCTGCTATCGGAGCGTTAAGTTTCGAATCTGGTCGAAATACCGTTGCTTCGACATCAATTCAAAGAACTCTTAACATGCATCTTCAGCTTCATCGAACAAATCAAACTTTGTTGGACGTCCTGAATGAGGCTTGTCTTCAAGGTCAAAATCTCCAGCATTGAGAAAACGTTGAAACCACCGATCAGCAGCAGATTTACTTGTTGTGCCTTCCCTTTCAACTTCGTTAATTTCATCGACTACAGCTTGATGTGGAAGACTCTTTACCCAACGACGACGCAATAAAACACAAGCTGCGATGATGTGGTAGGACAAGGTGGAGGCTCGTAGCAAAGTTTACATAAAAACAATAATATTTAGGCCGAAAGCGGGAAAATCCCGCAGGAGAAAGTGCAATGTTTCCGTGATTTACATGGGAGTTATCCCATGCTTATTGAAGTGCCCCGAAACCTTCTTTCCAACCGTAATAGGAAATATTTCAAGAAACCATCCTTTTGCTGTGGTGTCTTATCCGAATAGTAAACGACACAGCAGTGCTCAAAGCAGAAAGTTGTAGTCATTTTAAATGTGTTTTGGAAAAGTCTCCGACTTGGAACGTAATGAATTTTGTTTCAGCTATTTCGCGAATAACAACTCGAAAGCACCGTCAGCGCTGTATTATCATAGACCCTGTTTATGAGCTTTTACAAGCCGTAATTGAAGCTGAATAAGCTATTGCGTCTACAGCTGCTCCATGTTTTGACATTTCCGTGTCGTTTTGGTTGAATTGTTGAACAACGAACAACTTCGCTTCAGTATTCCACCTGCACTTTCAACACAATTTTGTCATTAATCTGCGAATTTCAGAACGTTTTTTTTTGTCTGGATGCCATCACCTGCATAATCTGTTGTCTCGCTGATTGTCGGGTGACCAGAGCGGAGATTTCTTATTCCTAATACGTCGAACAGCCTCAGTATGTCTTCCTCATTGGAGGGATTGCTTGGGCATCATTCCCTTCTTATAGGTTTTTCGTGAAGTTAGACCGTATCAGATGGCTTTCTTATTGTGTGTTAGACATTTCAAAGGCTCTCCCTGTTTACGTCTATCGTCCATCTGCTGTCACCAGAAAGTATTATGTACACCGGATAAGGATCGCTAACATCCTGGGGTGCAGAACGGAGCACTCAATTTCCGATCGTTATCACAGATCAGATTTTCGTATGCCTTTTCCCATTTGAAAAGATCGGAACACTCTTTTGCATCGATCTTTCGTTTCCGTGTTTCATAACTCTAAATGATCTTACATTCTGCGCAGGAGCGACTAGTTTTTTGGAACAGTTGTAGAGGCAACGGTAATCGCTGGTCAAAGTTGGGTATGGAGTTGGATGTTCTCTGTGTTTTTCCTACATCGCAAGTGTTCTCAAACTCTCTTCAAGTGGCTTGCTTACTCTTGCTCAGCTCTAGGTCTTAATTGTTCATGATATTGACTTTGCGAACTGGACTCTCGCATTAAACCCTCTGACGATATTGATTTTGTTTAAGGAGTGTAGGCATTCAAAAACAATCCACTTTTTATAAAGATCGTTATTGTGAAACTTGATCGGAAATCTGTCCCTGCAGAAAAGTTCTCGAAATCGGTCAAGGTTGGTTCAGCTTGGCTAACATAAGCTCAGTGGAATAGTAATTGCGGTCCTAGACCGAAAATTTCACGCTATTATAAATAGGCTCAGAACATCTTTATCAGTGAAAATGGGAACTATTACAGTCAACCATATTAGCCAATAAGAAGTGAGTGTGCTGATTCTGTTGCATTTCAATTGATGCTTCAAGATTCGAAGGACTTTTAGAAAAAACTTTTCACATTTTCTTGGCTGGGTGAGCGTTTTCTCTGCAATAAGATGGCAAGACGTTTGAAGAGATAGTAGTTCTTGGGCGACGAAGTTGCCTAATCCTCTGTAGTCGCCGGACCTCGCCTCCACCAATCACCACTTCTTCAAAGCGCTTCCACAACCTGTTGGTTGTAGAAACATGCAAAAACATGCATGCAAGAAGCTAAAAATAATTCCGAACGTTCATCAAATCCCAAGGCATCGATTTTAATGCTACAAATGTACACACTTACTTCTTGTTGGTAGATATGTTGATTGCAATGATCTTTATTCTGTCCAAGCCATTCATGGTAGCGTGTATCCTGCTGATCCTCTCTTTGAAAGCCTCTCTTACTGGGCAGAAACGTTTCGCACTCGATCTGATTTGTTTGTTCAACTTGGGTCTGCAGACAGCATTTTTCAGAACGGTATAAAAGCGAAAAGATTATGCTTTGAATTCAAAGTAGTTCGGTACTGTTCTATTATGGCGGAGCGACTTTAGGCCTTTGGTAAAAACGTATTCTTTGCCGTTATCTGACAAATGCATATATATATATGTGATAGCTTGAATCAAGTACATTTTATAAATGTATTTTGTTTCTTATATTGCTTGTTTTTGACACCGTGCCAGTTAAAATGAGATTTTGTTTCACACCTGAAGATTTCTTGCCTGATAAAAGCTTTTTATAACAAAATTTCAATCATTAGATACGGAAATATTTCTGATTAAGAAAATGTTGCAGTGGATTGGTATTACACCTGTACAATCACCCTGGCCCACTGAATGTGCTCAGTGAGTGTGAAACTCAATATTCTTTCCATAGCTACAAAGCTCGAGGAAGCCCTTTCCAAAAGCCAAACTTATCATTATAATAGGAAAGATGTTCTCTATCTAATCATTGAATTTTAATTAGCACAAAACGTTAATCCAGCGAGAAATCTTTGATGAGAAACAAATTCTTATTTGACTGGTACGGCGCCAAAAATAAGGTATTTGGAAAATTAAACATGCCATGAAAATGCAGTTGATTTGAGCTATCGATAAACTACAAAAACTTTGCACAAAAGCAAAAAATACATTTTTATCGAACGCCTCAAGTGACGCCGCCATAACAGAACAGTACCAGTAGATCTTCAGTCACTTGAACATCGCATGAGGATTATCGGTCCTTATAAGTAAATTTTGTACGTTAGAGGCACCATAACTGCAAAGAGATAGAATATCACAGAGGGGACTTTTATAAAGGTGCTTTCAATGAGTAAGGTGAGCTGGACACTTGATGCGCTTTAACGCCAACCGATAGACGAGAGCCGTTAGCGACTGGATTCCTCGGGATATCAGGCGCCCTGCAGGAAGACCACAAACCCATTGGTGCGATCTCTCCACGAAAAGCCTAAAAGGAAGATATGATGCTCAGCGAATTCGTAGAGCAAAAAAGACCCACTGGATTACTCATGCACGTGATAGGGAAAATGGAAGTGTTGCTGCTGATCGCTTGAGTCATTCGGATCAACGGTACGACAAGTGCTATATTTGGTGAAAAGGACGACCACGTGTAGAAACTCGATTTTTTTGAGAGAAAAACGATTCTTGTAAAAAGTCGCTCATTTTCGACTATTGTCAAATACTTTTTTCCTAGTTTGCCTACCTTTTTATGATTATTTGATGGCTCGAGAAATGTTGATTCCAATAGGATGTTTGTTTTAGGAAAAGCGAGTGCCCCAGTTGCGTCTATGTAGGTCGTGAAATCAACATGATAAACGACCTAGATCCAGAGTTGAACAGGAGAAAACGAGCGCCTTGGGAAACGTTCAAGAGCATCGAGGAGTGGTGAAGAGGACAAAGAACATCCGCTTCCATGCACACCTTTTCGACTCAACGATTATCCGTGCCCTAGCGTTTACAGCAGAAGCCTGGTCGCTACGTAAGCAGGATGATAGATCACTTGGCGTTATTGAACGCACATTCGAAAGGTCGACGCTAGGAGTATCCCCTATCTCGCAAATGGGTGAAAACATCCGACATTCTGGCCAGCTTCAACGACCAAAGATCAGGAATGACGTTTGAGAAGCCACACAGAACATGCCGCTTTATTGATGCCATGCTGCCAAAAAATTCATTCAGTATAAAAGTGATAGGCATTTCAGCGCCTACGCTTTCTTCAGAACCGTTTTGCACTCTGTAGGCTCGAGCTGTTATTGAAGACTACCCCGTAAAGTCTTACATGGGCGTGGATTTTGTCAAAAAACAATTCAGCTCTGAAGAATGCGACTGCTGGAGCATGGCCATGGTGTGCTTCGCAAGGTTCCTCGGTACTGGTATTGGCAATACTGCACGAAAAGCTATTACTACTGACCTAGGCAAAACCTGAGGTCTTTCAACAATCTCTTGCCCTTCAACTCATAACTGAATTACCAACCTGCCTCGTCTCTACACACTCATTAAAACACATAAACTTTCCACTAATGAATTTCGGTCTACCGATACCTCTACTTTCAAAGTTAGACCAATCATTAGCTGTATAAGCAGGCGAGGGATATTATAACGTGGTTTTTCGGTCTCATATTACTGCAATTATTATAGTTCACACTAACCCACCTCCCAAATACCATTGTAATACCAGAGCACCTTAAAAATGCGAGTCAAAATCATACGTCTATAATGGAGTCGTTTGATTCCTTCCAGCGCTCTGTACAAACGTTTCAAATAACGCCGTAATACAAGCCACTCATGAATTACCTCTTACCTGTCGTCCCGTTGATCGTCGAGTGACTCTAGCGAGTACCAGCAACTCTTCCATTTTTCCCTATGGCGTGCAAAAGTAACCTAGTGGGTCCTCCTCGCTCTAGGGATTCGCTGAGCATCACGTCTTCTATCGCTTTCGTAAAGAAATCGGACAAGCGGGTCAGTGGCCTTCCTTTAGTGCGCATGATGTCTCGAGGAATCCAGTCGGTAAGGGCTCCGTCCATCGATTGTCGTTGAAGCGCATCACGTGTCCGGCCCACCTTATTTTTGATGTCCTGGCGTGCAGGACGGCGTCTCCGATTTTCGATCGTTGACGTAGGTCGGAACTTCGGATCCTTTCTCTCATTTGCGAGATACGGGATACTCCTAGCATCGACCTTTCGACTGCGCGTTCGATAACGCCAAGTGATTTTTCATTCTGCTTACGTAACGACCACGTTTCTGCTGCATACGTAAGGGCATTAATAATTGTCGAGTCGAAGAGATGGGCACGGAGTCGACCTTCTGTGTCCTCTTCACTACATCTTCGATGCTCTTAAACGTTCCCCAAGCCGCTCCTTTCCTCCTGCTCAACTCTAGAGCTAGGTCGTTCATCATGTTGATTTCACGACCTAGATAGACGTAACTAGAGCATTCGGAGATTGTCGTTCCGTTAAGCGTGAATGGGTATTCGAAACCCATCCGTTCTTCATGGACATCGTTTTCGTTAGATTTGGTTGAAGACCAATCTTTCCACAGGCGATCGAAATCGGTCAACATTCTTCCCGCTTGGCTGATGTTCAGAATTGTCGACCGTCAATTTTCACTCCCATATCGTCCCATTCTAATGTTCGCATGGCGTTTTGTAGGGTGGCAGTGAATAGTTTTCGGCGGAATTGTATCGCCTTGTCGAACCCCTCTTCTTACGTCAATGGTGATATTGTTGTAGAATGGAGATATTTTGGTCGTGAAATCTTCATAAAGCTCACGAAGGATCATTATGTACCGAGTAGGTACGTGCTGGTTATCCAGAGCCTCTATAACCGCTTCTGTTTCCACTGAATCAAAGGCTTTCTTCAGATCGATGAAAGTGAGACAGAGTGGTTGTTTGTACTCTCGTAAAACTTCAATGAGTCTTGCAATCGTGTGGATGTGGCCTATGGTACTAAATCCTTTTCGGAACCCTGCTTGCTCGTATGGCTGTCCTTCGTCCAGTGTTCTGTCAATCCTGTTTAGGATGACTCGAGTAAAAAGTTTATAGACAACGGAGAGCAAGCAGACTGGGCAATAATTGCCTATGTCGTAAAGGTCTCCCTTTTTGAACAACAATACGGTCCTGCTGGTTTTCCATTGAGTGGGACCTTGCATTCTGACAGGTAGCGAGTAAAGAGCCTAGCCACGGTGTTGATGGAACTGGCGACAGGTTCTTCAGGTGTTCTGGTCTGCTCCTGTCTGGACCGGGTGTTGTTCTGTTCTTCACCGACGGCATAGCATGTCGGATTTCGGAAGGGAGGATCGGTGGAATGGCATATTCGTCCTCTTTCGATTTATATGACGGTAAGAGGACATGGCTAGCGAAGAGATCCGAGTAGTAATGGTGGATGATTTTCTCCATAGCCCTTCTGGAAGCAGTAGGTGTACCCGTCAGGGCATCGGAGTGCAATCATTTTGGTCTTATAATTGGCAAAGCCTCTCTGGACTTTGTCAATGCCCATCCCAGCTTCTGCAGCTTCAGCCATAACTGCTACTCGTCTCTATTTGAGGTCTTCCTTTATCGCTTCTCTGCAGTGCTTCGCAAGATCGGACGTACGTTCGGTTTCCTGCAGCTCGTGCGATTCCACGTTGACGTATCAGCTCGAGTGTCTGCGGAGACAAGCGTCTCTTTGTAACTTTAGGACTCTCGGCTTTCACAGCGCTTACTTGACGATATTCAACGAGCTGATCGTGTTCTTCATCGATGTTGTCGACAACGGTATCTTCCCAAGAGCCGACCAATGATTTGAATACGTATCAGTTTATGGTAGTTCTGGGACTTCGTTGTTTGAATTTAGCTGCTCTCTGTCCTCTCCTCGAAAAACGGAACCTTGCGCGAAGGAGGCGATGGTCTGATCCCTTGTAGAACTTAGGAACAACAGCGACATCGGTTAGGCAAAACGTTCGATCTAAGAAGTGGTCTATTTCGTTATGGTACTCTCCATTGGGAGACTCCCACGTCCATAGCTGAAAAAGAAGCTTTTGGAATTGCGAGTTACCATGGATGGTTTGAGTCGTCATGATAATCTCAGACAGCCTCTCACCCTTTTCATTCTATTCTAGTCCGTGGGTTCCTATGTGACGTTCTAAGGAGCGAGTTAGTTCGCAAACGCTTATATGACCGTCTCTGCGTATTAAAAGTTTGTAAAATATGTCCTAACGAGAGAGACGGTGATTGCTTGAGCGTAGGAACAGTTTACCCAGTCTCTTACAAAGTGTGCGGCAATTGTATTGGCGAGACGGGTAGGCCGCTCTATGCTCACATTGAAGAACCACCTAGCTGGCAAGTGTTATAATAGACGAAACTCCCAGCACACATAGAGAACAAAGACATGACAGAGTAGATTTTGACATAGAAATCACCATTCTTGCGCACGAACATAGAACAGCAGCACGAGAGATCTTAGAAGCGTATTGGATAGATACGACCAATCCAGTTATGAACCGCATGGAAGAATATCTCGATGTCACACGTGATATGAGTCAGTACATAAGACTGTTGTTTTGATGGGTAGCGTGGATTACGAGGCTATGTGATCTCCTTCCGGTGATATCCACTTGAATCATTCAGTGGAACTCATACAAAAAGCGGTGAGTATGTTGAGAGTTGATTTTGTGCTAGATGCGATTGAAATCTAGGTCTGGTGATATTTTCTGAAGAATTGATTGAGGAGTCTGACTAATTGAATTGCAGACAATTTGATCTTTCCAGGCTCCTAAGAAGGCAAACTGCCGAAACGACAGCTGTAGAATAAGAAATATTACAACACCTCATGTCTTGCTTATAAAGAAATTAGGAATTATTGAAACATGTCGAGGATATCAGATAGTTAGTCTTGGGAATTGAAGCAAAATATTGATAGCTAATAGCGAGGTTCAATAAGGATTGACATTCACACTGTTTGTAATTTGAAAACATTATAGCGCAGGACATAGATCTGAAGTAAAACCTGGTAAAGCTGTTCCTCTTTCAACAATTTTAATCCATCCAGCAAAGCCTGTAAGACGCCCATAACCTAAGCTCAGATGGGTCCCAGACGTACCTGGCTTCTACCTTATAAATGTCGCTCATATAGAGTAATAAACGCCACCGATTGCAAAATAAAAACTATCAATAATACTACTATCAAAAACATAAAAATAACAAGAATTAATTTATCTTTAGATTTACAATCTAATATTTCAGCACTTAAAATAAATCCTTTTACTTTCTCATACCTTTAAGAGCTAACCCTTTGATCAACAAGACAAAAAAACCTTTTCATAGCCGATACCTATGCCAAGAGGTTATAAATACTGAAAAAGACAAACTTAAAAAATGAGACCCACTACAATAAAAAAACTCTAAAATTAAATCCCTACTTACCATACCCCTTGTAAAAATCAACCCACATAAACAAAACAAAGTAGTCAACAACTGTAACTGAACAAAAAATCCTAACCTATCATTATTACCATAATATCGACCATCTTGTTGACTAAAATTCTTATAAATGATATAACCTACCTGATAAACAAACTTCTTTCAAAAAGCGCAAGTCTTAACAAATGCAAAAAAGATGCAAAAATGTATCCCCAAACCTAAACAAAAAATGCAACGCCAAAAAATTTCAACTTAGCAGTAGTAACCAAAACCTCTCCCAATTCACATAACAATATTTTGACCTCAAATAGGAACAACACTTAGCAAACTTGCAATATATAGTTTATAAAAATATAGCATTTGGGTTGTTAAAAATATTATTGAGTTATTGGAGATCGGTAGTTTATTTAGAATGGTTCAATTGCAATGAGATAGTTCAAGGTCTTTTGGAGTAATGGATAATTTTTTCGATTTTGTTTTGTATACTAAGTTATATCAATAATGACCCTATTAAGAGTTTTTTTTTTGTTTTTCTATATTAAGAGTGGCCCCTGTTATAAGCTTTTTTTAATTATGTGTGATTTTCTACTTTGTATGTAATTGTTTTTGAGAGGTATTTTTGTAATTTCGGTTTAATTCCCGAGTTTGTCTAGGTTTGTTGATTTTTATCCTTATTTTTTTGTTATTTGTTGTTTTTCTACGTATGTTAATGTGTTTATTAAGTTTAGTAAAAGTCTGTTCAATAAATGTAGGGTTGGAGGTGTTCTATTATGAGTTGAATTTGTTTTTATTGTTGTATTTAGTAAGTTTATTGTTGTTTTTTATAAATTTTGTTAATTATTTTTTAAGGTTTTTGGGTGCATTCGCTTAAAGTATATAACTTTTTTTTACATTGTTAATGTCTATTTTTTAGGTGGTATCGTTTTATTTATGTTTCAATTGCTTTGGAGTTTTTGATAATTAGAGTTGGTTATCGGCTTTGTGTGAAGAAGATATAAAAAAAATTGTAGAATCAAGAACTTTATCTCAGATGGGGTTTATAATGTTTACTTTAGGTTTGGGGATACACTTTGCATTCTTTTTGTATTTGTTTAAGACATGCGCTTTTCAAAAGATGTTTAATTCTTCAGGTAAGTTATATGATTCATAAGAATTTTAGTCAGCAAGGTGTTCGATATTATGGTAATAATGGTAGGTTAGGATTTTTTTGTTCAGTTGCAGTTGTGTTACAGTTGTTGACTACTTTGTTTTGTTTATGTGGGTTGATTTTTTGCAAGAGGTAGGGTAAGTAAGGATTTAATTTTAGAATTTTTTTATATCATGCGAAGTGGGACCGGATACTTTTGCGTTACGAAAGAACTCTGTGGGAAAATTTACAAGCGTTCTTGGTAATATCCGCATGTACTGCTTATTTTTCATGTGCTCATTGTTGCTGTCCGCCAAACACCGTCCTCACAGATGCCTTCCTCGAGTGCGGTCGACTGAGAAAATCGAGAGTCAGTTTGACCTGCCCGAGCTCCGAAGAAAGACATACCTTAAGCTTAATCAAACGAAGACGAAATCGACGAAGAGATAATATGTGAGTAGTTAAAGAAGGTGATGTCGCTCAGAATACTGCTCACACTTTGAAGACGATGAGCGGTATTCAATGGAGCAAGCCCGAGTGCAAAAAACCAACCGACTTCTACGGTACTGCCTATATTCGGATTTTTAATTCGAATTTTGCAACAATAATGCACATTTTGATATTGTTCAATTGCACATTTTCTTGCGAGCATTTTAATATACAACTTGCCTGCACTTGCTATAAAATGGATCTCGCTTCAAGCTCCACTAATGCTGTGCGTCGCTTGTTCAGCATTCATCTCCTATGAGGGAATCGTGCATGAGTAGCAAGCGAATTTGTTCCCAAGACACTTGCATCTGAAGCAAGTATCGGCAAGTTGTATACCAAATTGTTCGCAAGAAAATTTGCAATTAATCGGTTTTGATATTAAACAATTTTAATCACTTAGTTTGATATATCTGTAAGATAAATTTTCCGTATATGACGCCTCTCGACTAAAAAAGTCGTCATTTGCGCAGTCTTATAAAAAATTGTCATATAGACTACCTCGCTCATAAAACACATAAATAAATAGTCTTTTTGAGCAACGTACTTTTACATATGCTTTTGAGCAAAGAAAACGGAATTTTTTTTTCATTTTTACTATCACTACAGCACAAAATAATTGCTCGGTGGCGTCACATTTTTACACCTAATAATAATTTGTTATTGACCGATGATAGTTGTATGAATTGTTGATTATTATATACTTTGAGTAGAAGATCTACAATATCAGTGGATAGTCAGAAAGACTTAGGTGGATAAATTGCTTTCTTTAGAAGAAGCTCTCCACAAAATGATCAGTGTGAACTCTGACAAGGCATCCTTCGGATAAATACTATATAATCCTCCAAATAAAATCCATAAGGTCAGAATATAGGCGCATTTTTACGCACAAACTACGAAAAGTCAAAAACTGCTATGAATATGTTAGGTTGAAAGGGCCATTTCTTCAAAAAATCTTACCGGAAAGGCCTAGTCGTCACGTAGGTGTAAACATCTCGGACAACTGCGTTCAAGACAATTATACACTGCCCACCGATTGCGATATTTGCTCGTTTAGGACTCAAATCGAGCACAGTGAAGTGGTAAGAGAATTCAAAATATTGCGCATAATATACCCTCAGCAGAAACAAAGACTGGTTCCCGTTCCACACAATAACCTATGCCTGCGAAATAAAGTGACTCGAAAGAGTTTTCCTATAGTCATCCTTGGATTCAAGTAAAGTTGCCAATCTTCAACGCAAACTAACGCTTCGTCGGAACTTCTTCTTTCTTGGGAAGGCCCAGCCATCGAAAGAGATGATAGACGGATACCAGTCAGGACTGTACGGCAGGCAGATTCATATACTCCCAGTCTAGTTCGGTCAACATCTTCTTTTTAAAAAAATTCCAAAAAAAGAATGTTTTTTAGCCTTAACGAGATTGGTACGCCAGGGACATACACCGGTGTTTCAGAAGTTTCGGCCTCCTCGTCAGTGACCCAGCCCCACATTAAGCCCTGCATTGCAGCAAGCAGCCGAAATCCATCGACTGAAAGGTGGTGATGAACCAATGCCACTGTACACTATGCCATCACCCACAATCGAAAAAGCGGCAGAAAGAGTCCGACTGAAGCCGGAAGTTTTCAGCTACAGATTGGACGAGTCGCAACTCGACCCAGCAAGCCTTCAGCAGGAATATAGTGATTTGATAAGTTCGGCTACTGACGTTCTGGCCGAATCTCAGGATTATACCTCTATCCTAGAACGGCAAGTTAAGCACTTTATGAATTAGGACAAGTTCTCATCTGAGAGCGCGAACACCGCTACAATTAGAAGTTATGAGCTCCCCACAATATCACCCCCAGTTTGTGGTGATATCTGGAAATGGGACAATTTTTGGGGACTCTTTCGAGAGACAGTCCACTTAAGGGACATTCCAAATCTCTATAAATTCAATTACTCGCGCAGTTTCCTCAGAGGCGAACCCCGGGAAGTTGTTGAAAAGTTTCAAACAGCAGAGGACAATTACCAAAGGCTGTCGATTTCCTCAATAACAGATACGCCAATTTTGACGACCTAATTTTGCAACCACTCGAAGTTTGATAACACTTCCTTGCGCTCGCCGGCCATACAAGATCAAATACGATTCTTCGATAATCTACAAGCAACAATTGCTCAACTAAATCAAAAGGGGGAGGACATAAATACCTGCTATTTGTGCACTAAGCTTTTAGCTAAGTTCCTCCCCCCCCCCTCCAAGAACCCAAACAAAAGTCTTGACAAAACCAGAGCCGCAGAAGCATCTTTGACCATGCAGTCTCTTTTGCAAGCTCTAACTATGTTCAACGAAGAATACATTCCACGATATATGACGATAAATCAATCTTGCGCTCGTCATCGAACAACGGGATCGATCGTGGACTCAAAGCAACAGGGCAAGCACATGGCTTCGTGTATGTAATGCAAAGGAGGCCATAAATCTATCCTCTGTGACCAATACCAAACAGCGCGTAAAAGACGCAAATATCTTAAAGATAACAAATTATGCTTCTCTGCGCATCAGCGAGACACAGCACGGTCCAGTGTAATGGGCAAATGTGTTTCAACTATGGGTACCGCATCATACCTCGTGTTGTCTGCAGGGAACCCAACCAACCCATGGACCTCACCAAACCAAGCCAGTCAACCCAATAAGGGAAGACCCAAAAAACAGCAAGAAGACCAGTAAAAAGGGCAAAAGTCAGCAAAAGGATTCAACTTCCGCGACGAAAATGAACCAAGTCGGAAACCAGAAGGAACCAGAGAATGTGCCACAAAGACCAAGTTCGGCAATACTCCCACTTGGACAGATGACGGTGGTAAACCCACGAACGGGAGACTTAAAACGCGTCCATGTATTGCTATACTCGGGTGCCGAGTTGTCCTTCGTTGACGAGAGACTGGCGCAAGAGCTTGCCCTACGGGCAATCGAGAAGGTCAAGTTAAGCCTGAACACATTTCGGCAATGACACAGTCCAAGAACATTGGGCAAGAAAGGTTCGGTTGGACGCATGGGACCAACAGGGCAAAAAGCTATCCTTATCGTTGTTTACTCACAATAACATATCGAGATCCATTCAAAGGTCAAATCTCAGCCAAGATGACACTGCCTTCATTCGAGAAAATAAAATCAAGATCGACGTCATTGAGAACCAAGAAAACGAAATATTACGGCATAAATCTTCCAACTTTCATATGCCGTATTCCATGAATCTTATAAGTCATCTTATTGTATGAATGTCAGAAACCACGAATGGTTTGCCGAAAATGGTGCTGCTCAGTGCATACAATACCACTTCATCGATTACTCTCGATCTATTTTGATTATTAGGCATCAAAAATTACTATATATTATCAAATAATCAGTTCTGAAGCTGAAATAACACACTTCAAAAGAAGACGATATTGTCTCTTGTTATTGCAACGTACTACAACGTATTTTGAATTCCAATAATAGAATTCCTCGAAATTGCTTCTTGTCTGACATCTCTTCCATAGTCTAAAATAGATGTAAATAAACAGCAAGTAATACGTCATTAGCAATGAAACATAAAGCGAGAGATGTGTATAAGAATAACGTGTACTACACTGCATTTATCTAACAATTCATTAAGCGATTTTAACAGTGCATAAACAAAAAAGCTTTTAGCACCATTTTAATACATACTACGAAGCAAAGAAGCAGCAAAATGCACGTCCTATTTACACGTTTCTCAGAAAAGAAGAGTAGGCAGCCATCTGGTCGGTCAAGTTCACCGACCGTTTGCCTTTGTTCTAACTCTCTACAACATTTGGAACTCGCGTTTTAGGGTTGTTAGCGTAGCGTTCGCTCTCGACGTCATTCGCACTACTCTCCTACACATCCACAACAGCGCCATTACGCTACTATGATTCTACATGTTTTTCCTCTCGACTCTGTGCAGATTTGCCTGCATGGGTTTCTGAGAAACTTTTGTCACTCTTCTTGCAGGTCTCGATCAGACAACTCTTCCTTTGCATAGAGTCTCAGCTAGGGAAACAGCAGTATAATAGTTTAAAAAAGGATCTTTATTCATCAGCAGGATGCTCATTAGCGTCAACACGAGATCGTCTGCGACACGCCCGCTTGGTATCGGAAATGTGGCCGTGTATGCGTAAAATATCGTCTCTCAGGTAGGCTCTCGTTTGCTGAAGACTTTGGAAATTTCAATCCATATCTGTCCTCTTTGCAGGAAGTGTACAGGAAGAGCTTGGATGCTTCAAGTTGGACCATCAATCCTTCGACGCACATAGTTTATCCCAGTGGACACAAGCCTTACAAATTATGTTGACGAGAACTAACAGCGGAAATGCCACATCAACTTGCCCTCTGTACCACACATCTCACCGTTAGCTGGATGCAATGCTCTTATAGTCATTCAAAGTGGATAATGACATTGCACCTAGCTGAAGGCGCAAGCCAATGATTTTCTTCGTCTCATCGGTCGTCGTATTTCGCCACTTTTCGTTTTGCTGTAGGCCTATTTGTCTGCTCCACAATTAACTTCCAAACATCATGCATAAACAGTTCATAGAGTCGACTGGTTTCTTGAAGTAGCACAAAACGTCGTCTGCTCGCAGCTCGTTGAACGGTGGGTATGAAGCGACCCCACATTCCTTAGCCATCTCTCCACTGTCCGGGTACTAGCCGAGCATCCTTGTAAACGTCGAAGTCGCAAGCTTCAGAGTTCTAGCCTCAGCAATGGCATAGTTTTCCGCCTTAAACTCTTCTTCGTCATTAACGTCTTCGCTAAACATGAGCACGCGATCTGCGTGGAGTTTTTTCCGGTCGAAGGCGACATGATTGACGTGACTAGCTAATGCGCTTGATTTACTCAGCTATGTTCTCTGCTTCTACCATATAGCTTTGCAACACAGCTGTAGAGAGGACGGTGAAGCGAAATCAGGTAGTGAAAGCGACATTCATTAGAAGCGGGTGGCTGATCAAGTCTCATTTCTAACGATGAACTAGGAAGCAACGAATGAGGCCTTCTATTATCTAGTCGCCCAACCGTTGGCGTGTAAATGAGCGGTCACTCATATTTTTCAACATCTCCTGATCGATCAAGCTGCTGAAATCCCGAATGACACCAGCTGGCGTATTGTATTTATGGAACGTGCAACAGAATTTGCCTTGAGACGTCTTGAAAAAATCTCCAAATACACTGAGACCAAAATTAAGAGGTTATATTCATTCTAAAGTAGCTTTCTTTTTTATTAGCAGGCTATTTATCTCAATTAGTATCCCCACAATGGCTCTATCTCACTTGACAAGAGTCTATCAGTTAGCTTGTTTTTGAATTACTTTAGAAATTTATAGTAGAAGTGATCACCTTCATTATCATAAGAAAACAGCTTTTCACCACTAGTTGAAAGTTTTTCTTATTACACGGTCTTCCAAAAATCTCAATCTTCATGAAATTTTCAGAGATGTATGCTTCGCCTGAAAACGAGCAGCAATGAACGATCCTAGGAATTCCATAAAACTTGCAATAAAAATTTGTCCCTATTTTGTAATGGAAGTCTGACTGAATCACAAATAAAGCTCTCATTGATTGATATAGCAGAGTTCAAAGGGAAGTCAGTTCCAATGTGCAATAAACTATGTTCACGAAATGAGGTATTCTAAAACGAGTTCTATCCACCTTCAAAGTGATTATATCAAATGTGACACTTTACGTAGTCGGCGCCCGCTACATAACTGTTTTCTTTAAGCTACCGACTGCATAAAAGAAGTTTAAGAAAGTCGTTCTATTTGCTGAACAAACCACCTGGAAAAGAAATACCCTCATAAGCTAACCGGCTTAGCCGCAACTACATAATTGCGTAGTTTGAAAAGTCTCATCATTCTGTAGCAAGCGCCGCTAGCACACTCGAGATTTGAAGCGTTTAGATGGAAAATTTTAGAATGCCTCAGACAATGAGGTTCTCATCCGTAATTTGAAAGTTCTTCACTAACATGGTTGGTGCTAAATAGGATAGTCGGCAATGTAAATGATTTAATCTTCCTGCAATTTTATTTTTGTTTACCGATCTTCATAGTGGATATGGGATTTCGACTCACAAGAGAAACTCTGTTCTCTACAGCTTCATGGCACTCAAGATTTGAATGTCGGAATACATAAGTCGAAAATGATCCATGCTCAACGATATAAGGTCAACGCCGATATAGCCACTTTTCGTGCGTGTATGAGCAGCTATCTAAAGCTTTGGACTTCGCTCAGCACTTCTTATTTGTGGGTTTGAGTAGTTTTGAAGAGTCATTAAGTCTGAAAACGTCACATTATATACGTTAATGTGCTTACTGCGTTAATCTGACTATCCAAACTTATGTTATTTGCCGCTTTATTTCTGGTGTAATACAACAATAAGCATCGATTAAATGAGAATTTTCGTCTCAAAACACACTGCACATCAAATTCGGCTTCCGCCAACAGTGGCCGATGCTGAGAAGAAGTTTGATCTAAATGGACCCAATGCCAGCATTCGAATCGCTCTGTTCACTACACTTTGCCACATTGTCCTCGACCAATTTGCCATGATGATGTTCTGGTCTACACAGAATCTTTCTTTTCAGAGTTTGAGTGAGAGAAAATAAAAATTTTACCGAGAGAGTTCCTGAAATTCTCAAATGTGTTTCGGAAACAGCTCCGAGCATCACTTGGTTACACATCATCTTCTGGTGCTTGTCCTTTCGAGGGCAAATTCCCGTTACTGTGTTGTCGACGATAATGCATTTATTGATCATCTCCTCCTCTGCAAGGCAGCGTGAATCTTAGCAAGACACTTTCTTCCAATACAATAGAAAACTTTGAGCACTAATTTTCTTCCTCACAGAACTTTTCAAACCTTCAGCTAAAACATTGAAAACTGCAGCATCTGTTTTCGAAAAACTTGTTGAAAATAAATAGTTTCAAATATTCTTCTTTTGATGACATTATAATAACCGTTCTCTCTATTCTAAGACACGTTTCGGCGCATTTTCAACGAAGCGCTTGCTTTTTTTCGGACGTTAGCGAACCCCTTTCGGCTTTCCTTCAGTGCTTTCCATAATTCTACTTGGAATCATTCAAACGGATGCTCCTAATAGGATACTCACGATTATCCATCAAATTAAAGACAACTTTCTGGCAATTCATGGGTACGTATGCGACGTTGACTTCAAGTTGACTCAATATGCTCGATATGATAGCATCGGGTAGAAGGGCACTACGAGCTTGGCTTTCGAGAACGTCAATGACCTGAAGAAACTTTCTTTTTGATTTGAAGAATTTATTCGAAATTGCTTTTCAAGAGCATCATGAGAGCCCATGAAAATTGTGTAAGCAGTAGGAAGCAGACGATTGCTCAGAAACTTCGATCTGATTTCTACGTTTTCTAGAATTTGTGCGAGATAAAACTTGAAATCTAGAAGGTTTAAACTTACAGTTTGCATTACAAGGCGCCGTACAAATCCCGTTGCTCCTGCAGCATTAGCTGCAATACCAGGGACCTGAGCTCGGACATCAATTGCTTCAGAATAAACCATGGCAACTGGCAGAGTGAAACCAGTGACGGTGAAGTTCGTAGTGCTCACTGCAGCGAAAGATCGTCGTTTTATAGCAAATATTCAAAAACAAATCATGATTTTGATTATTTCGAGATCACTTCATCTCTTATCCAAAAATCAATATCATTCTCACAAAATGCTCAGATCACAATGTTTTCTTAGCACTAATGAAGCATTTGATATAATCAATTTTATCTCTTAAGCATTGAAAATTTTTGTGGTACCATAGCAATCGTCTGTTCGTTACCTTGACCTGCAGGCGTCACTCCACATCCAAACACTGTCGAGATTGTGGCTACCAGCGAAATAATAGAGCTATTCGTCGCACGTTTCATCATGCTTGTGAAAAGGTTTATTTTTGAACTTTTAATATCTAGGAATATTGCAAATTCACCAAGGACGTATTTTCTATCGATTGCATTAGATTCTTCATAAGACAATAACGAATTTACCCTCTGCTCTACTAGATAAAAGACAATTTCGTGGCAGCTCTTTTACTTTTCAAGAGCTCCAGAGGATATTAACTTGCTTATTTCGGGGTTCATCCGGGTCACGTTTTATGACTGATTATTCTATTTCAACACAAAAGAATGGCGCAATGAAGTGAAATGCATGCCAGATGTTAAATGACATTGGCTTGCGTGAAAGAGACCACTTACACAGAAATTTTAGCTAATGCACCAATTCCTCAAATGGGTGGCTTGATTCTAATTCCCGCCTTCTCATTCCTAGTGCTGTGGCATAAAATCACGACAATTCAACGATGAAATGTCTGCAGTCAATAAAATGCTAAATTACAGCTGCATTTTTGGAAGAAAATTTGTGAACGCAAATACCCATTGACAAAAGCAAACACTCTTCCTGGGCAAGGTTTTCGGTAAAGAATATCTATGCTTATGATTGTTACAGAAGCATGTGTAACTATAACTTCCGATCGATTATTGCGATACCTCGCTTGAAGTTTTAGTATAGCCTGAGAGAATGTTTCAAGCCTTTCAAAAGGTTAAATAGTCATGTTCATATGATCTTCGATGCAAGAGTTTTGTAAGGAGATTTGGCGATTCCCACAGCGCTGTGTTTGAAGTACGGAAAACACGCTGTAATGAAACTGTTTATCGCTCAGCAATTCGGCCAAAACAACGCCGAATTCCTAAAACGCGGAACTGCTACAACACGGAATCGCTTATTCAGCTCTATTCGAGGCTGATTAAAAAGACCTATAACGAAGCCGATGATTCTATAACGCTGACGATGCTTTAAAAATGTCAATTACGGTATTGATTAAATCGAATATATTAGGTTTTACTCGCTCAGTAAACTAAACGTTCTCCAAAATAAATTTTAATGCATTGAAGATCGAGTCGCTTTTACAGAAATATTCATAACTCGAAGACCAATCGATCTCATGGTGTACATATCTATAGAAACTGAAGAACAGACGCTGCTGCCATCGAGTTTCGAAAATATCGAAAACGACCTGAACGCACTTTTCTTATTCATTTCAGTAGGAGGAAATTTTTGGAACACTTAAGGAGTTTGCGGCGATGAATGAATTAAACCATAACCGATATAAATGAACACCGCTTCATATTTCTCAGATGAACTTTCCAAAACATTTGCAGCAACAGAATAAGCCAGTGAGAAGATTGTGATTTCTACAAAAATAAAATCAAGCTTTATCATACGAAATCTACATCTTTCGATAATTTCATAGTCAGTTCTCTCGGGAGCTCTGCTCCCTTACACAGAGTCATCGAAGACGAACGTTTTACACTCTATGTCAAGTGAAATATTCAGCTAACACAAAGTGTTTGCGCACTCGATTGCTCGTTGTTATTTTTATCAAATTATACCTTCATTTCGAGTTCTTTATTATGACCACCGTACTCATCATAGTCATATTGACTTATCATAGTGATTGAAAAAAGAAAAAAAATGGATTGTTCGCCAAAAATAATGTTGCAGAGTTTATGCGATGTCAGATCACTGATAACGAAGGAAGAAACCATTTCGGAACCAAGCCTTTTTCTGTGGGGAAGGCTTTTTACCCAAACTTTATGTAATCACTCGATAGCTTAAATCCGGCAATTGTGATGACTCTAATAGCTTACAATAAAAGTTATTTCAGTGCGCTGCAACACCGGAGAGAAAATCCTGATTCACACTTGGTTTTCTTTGTACCATTCGCTAGGATCTGTGGACAGCTTTCCATTCAAAGTTTGGTAACCGTTTGATATAATAAAACTGATACGTCCAAATTCAAATTTTTGTTCCGAAAAAAACGGCGAAAAGAAAACTACATTTAACTATCAAAGCTTTCTTCGCACATAAAAGATATATGGGCTAGAAGAATGTGGACTTTTACAGGCTTTCGCTTTGTATCACATTGAAAAATGAATCTGAGTGTTTTCCTGGAGCAAAAAAATCTGAATAAACTTCGAAAATAGCGTTGTCTTTAATGGCACAGCGTTTATTGATTTCAACTGACGTCCTGAAACAACGAGCAATTTCGATTATTGTTCTAGAAAATTTCTCCGTTTTGAAAAATTGTTTGAGTTTTACGTACTTGTAGACAGGCTTTGTTTTATTCTTTTCCAATTATTGGTTTTTTACTATCATTCTATTTATCAAAAGCACGCTTTAAATTTCAAGCTAATGGCTAATTACTTCAAGTGCAAAGCATAACATTTTTTCGCTCTCACAGCGCTCTAAGACCTTGGTAAACTATCGCTTGAATGTTATTAAATTATTTACAAAAAGCCAAGCAAAGGCGCCGACCTTGCAAATAATTAACGCCGAAGGGTAACACGTCTTTTTTTCACCATTGCTACAGCTCAATGAAAAAGTCTTTGTAGAAACCAAGTCAAGTGCGGAACTATCATTTATTGAACTACAGAAAATTTATTGAAAATCTAGTACAAGCACTCTCTTTGGCCGGAAAGCCAAATAAACACTAGTGCAAAACACATTACACTTACCGGAGGCCAATCGCGATTTCTCTTCGATCGCGACTTTCTCTTTGTTGCTAAGCGCGCCTGGAAAGGCTTCACAAAAATCAAGCACAGTATTGAATTGTAAGTTTTTCAGCTGAAGAATGGTTATTTGTAAGACTATCAAAGCCCTGTGCCCTATGAGAGACCATAAACCCAGTGCAACACGTAAATGTACTTGATCCGTAGAAGAAAAGTGAAATATGCCTGATAATCATTACTTGAGTCACGCATGTCAGTGGTCTGTCAGTGAGGGCTGACTTATAGAGCCCGATACACGTGTTTCGATCTTGCGATCTTGTCAGTCGGGCAGTTGCCCTTTCTCGTCTTTTGCTAATCTCTGTGGGTGCTCCAGTCCCCACAATAAGAGTTAGCGACGACGTACGTTTTACACTATATGTCCAGTGAAGAACTCACCAAACACAGAGTGTTGTACACTCGAATGCTCGTGGCTAGTATATTTAATATAACTTATCTTTCATTTCGAGTGTTTTCTTAAGAACACAGCTCAAATCTCAATATGCCTGATAATCATTATTGAGCCACGCATGTCAGTTATATTAAATGTACTAGCCACGAGCATTCGAGTGTACAACACTCTGTGTTTGGTGAGTTCTTCACTGGGCATAGAGTGTAAAACGTACGTCGTCGCTAACTCTTATTGTGGGGACTGGAGCACCCACAGAGATTAGCAAAAGACGAGAAAGGGCAACTGCCCGACTGACAAGATCGCAAGATCGAAACACGTGTATCGGGCTCTATAAGTCAGCCCACATTGACAGACCACTGACATGCGTGGCTCAAATAATGATTATCAGGCATATTGAAATTTGAGCTGTGGTCTTAAGAAAACACTCGAAATGAAAGAAAAGTGAAATGTAAGTTCTTTTCGTTGTCAAAACAGCGGAACTTTGTTAAAAAAATCATGTTTACATTTGGAGTTTCTGCATCTCAAACTATCGAAAGGCGACGAGAACTCTAGTAAAAAAACTTTGCCCGGTGAAAAAGCCAAGCAAGCACTAGCGCCAAATACAATATAGACTCAAAAAAACGTAACTTTTTGCTCATTTCTACAGTCCACTGGTAAAGTAATCTTGAAAATTAAGCACACTATTCATAGTATTAGGACCTCTAGATTTTTCAGCTATAGAATGATTACTAAAAGTCTGGTGAAAAAACTGTGCTCGACGAGGAAAATACGAAAAGGCCTGTGTACCGCTCACCATAATGCGCTCCCCAAAAAGGTTTAATCGCTTTCAAGTACCCTTAACATCAAACAAAGTTTGCTACGCTACCAATAAACAAGTGTCCAAAAGTGATCTCGAAACTTTGGTGACAGTTATCGAGTTCCCACCTATGACCCTACGCCGTTGTCTAGCCCGCAACCACCTCTACAATCGTCTGTGCAACTCAAAATTTGTATAATCTGCTGTAACGAAAGCGAGTGGGACTATATGAGTTTGTGCACAACATGTTTGATATCACCTAAGATATGCGGGAATGAATACATTGTCGATGCGAGTAGATCACTTGCATCAGCTAGGCAACATGTCCTTAAGATTTACAAATCAATTTCACTGTATCACCATTTATTTGTAGGTGAAAGTGAAGCAGGTGAAACAGAAAAACATTGTAAGTAAAACGCATAATGCCATTTGACGCAAAAGTAATAAGCACTTTGTTGACTTTGCACTGTTTAGTTGTTGGAATACGAACGACATGAATAACGCGTATCCAATGCTTGTGAATGCATGTTGTTAAAGTCATAAAGAAATGGTGCTCCATTACAGTTTCCATTTTTTGACAGAAATTCTTAGAAGTTTCCTTCTGAAGAGCTCGTACTTGATGGCAAAATACTACTTTTTACTTTTCCGATATGCATTGTTGGGTTATCTCAACATACTCACGACCAATGACAACCACAGTCAGCAAGCGAATGGTTTTTTCAAATTTTCTCAATCGCTACGACAGCTGTTAATTGCTGCTTTTGATAGGAAAAAACAATAATTCTCCCTACACGGAGGCAACCGAATTGAATGACAAAAGTAGGTTGCAACTTCGAAATTGCAAGAGACTGTGGTGGATGTGTAATCTCTATAGGTTTCTATTGAAGAGTAAGTATCCAGCAGCCCAGGAAATAAATATAGTGTCAAAATAGGCCAGGAAAACTACGGCCGTCGCGAAGGTGTTGTAGTAGTAGAAAGTGGACGTATCTCACAGGTCGTACTGCACATATCGTGCCATCACATACGTGCTATCATTTAACGGATAGTGTGATTGCAATACATTCGTATGGATTTCGATGAAGATATCCGTTATCACAACATGTCAGGTCAGGTAAACCATTGGGAAAATTGGAATTCGGCTGTAATTTGCTCGGAAGATATAGAAATGAAATGATTTGCGTTTTTATGCTTGCAAAATTACATCATCAAGGAAAATTTTTGGATTTTTCTGTTTTGCGTTCTCCGCTTCGACTTCTTGCCAAAAAAGTATTTCTGGGCTAATTTCAATGTTCAAATAGTCGTTCGATAGCACAAATAAAGAATTTGAATAATGAATCTCATTTTGAAAAAAAAGGCTTCTTATTGCACTGGAAGAACAAAAATAAGATTTTATATCTCATTGGAAGATTGACTAAGGCTTTGTCCCCTGAGTTTTCAATCAGTCAGCGGATCAAATCTTAAGAATTCCAATAATCTACTTGATCTATACAGCGAACCTGATAATGGCATCCCAGAGAAAGCTACGTAACCTCGTTGCAGCAAGCAGGAGAAATTTTACCGTCAGCGGGTTTTCTTTGCCTGTTGCAATGGTACACACAGGAGGGACTGAAGACGCTGCTCGAGTTTCGGGTATTGCAGGTAACAAAGGGGAAGCTCAGGCATTTGTACAACGCCTTGTCATGCAAACAGTAAGCTATACAATCACAGGTTTTGAGTGATTTATTTTTTGCAATTTTTGGAAACACGTAAGTGAGAATTACTTTCTGACAATCTCTTGGCCTCCTAGGGTTAGCATGAACCGTAAAGCTTCAAATCGTGATTTGGCTGGAAGCGATCGCAAATCGATTATGAGCCATCGACTAAGAAACAGTTCGAACTAAAAATTAAGCGAATTAAGTGGTGAGCAAAAACTTAGCCTCAGGAGGGGATCGAACCCGCGTTTGATCCTATCCGGAGACGCGTGCTACTACTAAACCACCGAAGCCCATTTCCCGACCATTCATTCTCCAACATCTCTATCTTAGCTATCAGCCACCAACCTTTCAAAGTTGTTTGTCGGGTATGCGATTTCGCTTTATAAACCTAGTTGATCCGACAGCCACTGTTAGATATGATACGACATTGTCACATCTTTGACGTCTATACCCAATAGTACCAGAGGTGAGCCGCAGGACATGTGATACTGATGAGGCGTGTATGAATGCCGAAACTTGCGTGATACCATATCAGACCTCTTGAAAGGTTCAGAACATCCTCCCAGACTATGCTAGGACTTTTTCTGGTCCTTTTCGTAGGAACATCTCTGTTTTTGCCCGATATTAGACCCGCTTATTGTGCCTATTATAATACTTCTCTTTGAAAATTTTGAATGGATTTTAATTATTAGAGACTCACCCGTTTCCATCAGGCTAAGAGCAACTGCCTGGCATTTCAATGGTTCGTAAGTGATGTCAACATTGAGTTGATCCAAAATGGCCGAAATCGCGGCATCAGGTAGGAGTGCACTACGCGCTTGGCTCTCCAGAACATCAATGACCTGAAGAGCAATTTTCTTCATTGTTCTGATGAATCTCTTGAAAATTTCTTTCGGCCAAATCACGATTTGAAGCTCTACCGGTCATGTTAACACTAGGAGGTGGTGTACTGTCATAAAGTGATTTTCACCTGCGCATTTCAGAGAGTTCAGAAAACAATTCACTTAAAACCTGTGATTGTATAGCTTACTGTTTGCATGACAACGCGTTGTACAAATGCCTGAGCTCCCCCTTTGTTACCTGCAATACCCGGAACTCGAGCAGCGTCTTCAGTCCCTCCTGTGTGTACCATTGCAACAGGCAAAGAAAACCCGCTGACGGTAAAATTTCTCCTGCTTGCTGCAACGAGGTTACGTAGCTTTCTCTGGGATGTCATTGAAGTCATAGTATTAATTTGAAGAAAAAAAGTTTAAGGCTGTTCTTGGTCTCTCATTCTGAGATTGGTAACCTTTCATTAAAACCTTCCGATTGCGCTCTTTTTGAGTAGTGGCAAAATGTGTGATAAGCATTCTAATCAAAATTTATAAGGTTCCTCCTAAGGCTAGGGAGATTTATAGCGAAGTAACACTTCACAGTCTAGTACAATGTCCAGCAGGCATCACTCCACATCCCAACACTGTTGAGATTGTGGCTAGTAGAGAAGTCTTCAAGAGACCACTCGAAAGTCTTGCCATGCTCATTTTTGAATCCTAAAAAGTTGAGCTATGCAAATTCACCTGAAATTAGATTTTTAAATTTTCTACATCACATCGTTTATATAACAGTAGGAATCAGCACTTAACCTTGTGTGTGTGTGTGTGTGTGTGTGTGACAATAACAAGGCAGCACTTTAACTCTTTCAAAGGTAGGAAGAGTTTTCAATTTCTTTGAATCAAAGCAAAATCCTTCAGAGGCAAAAAGACAGATTGTGTTATTCCGAAGGAGACGGATATCGGTTAATGAGATGAAGTGCCTGTCAATTAGAGATTAGGAACAAGGTGGGCTGGCTCCAATGAGAAAGAATACAGTGATTGTGCCATTCATTGGGTGTCACTGGTTCAGTTTGGTTCCATCCTTCTAATTTCACATGCTACGACTTGAAAATTCGGTTTACTCAAAAATAAAACGTCGCACCCGGGAAAAGGCAATGCTGCTTACTTATTTTTATGAAAAAATTTGTGAACGAAAATATCAATGATGAAAATGAATCACAAGTTTCGGTGTAAAAAAATTTCCGACAGTAAATTTTGATGAATCGGAAAATGAGCCGTCATACTTTGATGTCCACATTAATCTCTTTGATTGAGTATTTTTTATCAAGATATAATTTGTTAACGGAAATAAAGACTATGAGCTAATGCAAGAACTTCTGCAGGATTTCACTGCAGTATTCAGATGCAGGGGGAAAATTATATGGCACCAAAAATCCACCAATGTGAAGAATGAAGGATTCGTGTCACAGTTGGTTGCAAGAAATTGATTACTGCATCTAGTCATCACATCTTGTTGTGAGGCAAAAAATGCTACTGGGCATGAAACTGGCAGTGTATCCAGATGAGAAAACGAAGTGGAAGTTGAAAAGAAGACATCTGACGTGGCATTAAACTGACTCACCCTTAGTCAGCTCTCTTGATGTCTCATGTTCCTCTTAAATATGTAAGCATGGAGATGCGAGCACATTAAGGAGAACGTGACTACATTCCACACAGTTCTTGCTAAAAACTAAAGATTTTTTGGGTTAATCAGCTATGCAGGTGAAACAGCACACTTCAAAAGCAAGTCGTTATCTCTTTTTGCTAGTTTGGCTCAATATGAAACGATTTCTCAAGCTTCTGGTTGATTACAAAAGCGCAAAATTTTATAAAAAAAAAGTTCAAAACAGCTAGGAATATGTTTTCTTTCGGGAACAATGTGGTTTCTCGTTTAAAATGCGGGATTTTAAATGATTGACGTTGATTTACTACAACTATCATTAGAGATGTCCTATTAGCGTTGTCCTATTATTTACCGATGCAATTTTTCCACGAAACTTTGATCAGACTTGCATGAGGGGCTCATTAAGCTTCGTAGTCGTTCGAACAATCACCGGCATCTGAGATGTACGTCTCCAGAAAAGGATCAAAAATTCTCGTCAGATTGATTTTTTGATGAGCGGACTGAAAATATTGTAGTCAAGGCATGAAAGTGCACTCAGTGAAACTCATACTAATTATTCTGATTTGTTTGTTGCTTTCATCTAGGCCACTCTCCTATGAGTTTTTTCGTGACCGGTAGTAGGAAAGCGATAGAAGCATTTTCTGAAATCAAAAGCGATGAGAAGTTTTCATATTTTCATTCAATCGTCGATTTTTCAGCTACTTACTGAAGAAAAAATAATTCTAAATTGATCACATTGCATGCTCTAAAGCAATCTGCTGCTTTACTATGACTATTCAACGACCATGTGATTCATCAATTTCTGATGGTATAATGTCATAATAAATATGACTAGATAAAATATGATTATGTTAAATACATTACAGGTCAGTTTAGTTTCCGCTGACAGTGCCTGCTATTTGGAAGAAGTGTGAAGTAAACGGTCTCAATGCCAATATTCGCATTGCTCTATTTACTACATTTTGCCACATCGCTTCGAACCAATTCGCTTTGATGATGTTTGTGGTCCACACGGATTTTTTTTCATAGAACGAAGTTACATTGAAAATAAATCTGTTCAAACCGCAAGAGTTCCTGAGTTTGACGTGTACTTGGGTGGTACACCTGTTATTGTCGCTTTATTCACATATCGTTACGCACCCCATCCATCATCCTATTACGATTTCCCGTCACCATGTTGCCGAGAATGATGCATCGTCGTAGTGTTTGCATGGTGAGTGCAAGAAGCGACGCTTTCTTCTATTTTGGTGAATAACTGAAAAGACTGGTATTTTTATCATATCATACCTTTCCTTCGAGTGCTTTGTTAAGACCACGCTCAAATTTCAATAGATCCTTTCATTATTATTTGAGCCAGCATGTCATGTGGTTTGGTAAGGGCTCTTGTACAGCCCGAGACACGTGTTTCGTCCTTACAGACTCATCAGCTGGGCAGAACCCGTCGTCTGTCGATCTTTTTCACCTAACATAGAGTGTAAAGCGTACGTAGTCGGACAACTATATATAAGGAGTGTAAGGCTCCCGAGAGAACTGACTATAAAAGATCGACAGACGACGGGTTCTGCCCAGCTGATGAGTCTGTAAGGACGAAACACGTGTCTCGGGCTGTACAAGAGCCCTTACCAGACCACATGACATGTTTGCTCAAATAATAATGAAAGTAACTGAAAAGAGCTGAGAACATTTATGAGCATCGGCTTTTTTTCCATTCTTCTGAATCCTTCGATATATCACCTAATAGACGAAACACGATTTGATTTCAGGAAGAGATGTAAAAGAAAAGCTCTTCAAAAAGCTATCACCGATTCTATAGGTTTCAATTTAGTGTGCTTGTGGTGGCTTTTCTCATACACTAAGACATTTTCTGGCTATTTTCTAGGAATCGATAGTTTTTTTATAAGGTTAACAAGAAACGTTTTGCTTTTTTGGTGTCTCCAATGTCTCTGCTTTGAATCATCCAAGTGATGTTCAATGTTCATACCAACGCATGCCCATCTGTGGATTAAGAGCAGCTGCTTGACATTGCAGTGGTTCTTATGTGATGTTCACAATAAATTAACTCAAAATGGTCATATAACACCGCTTCATTTCTAGTGTTTTCTTAGGACCACGCTAACACTTCAATATATCTCGTAGTTGTTGTTTGAGTCATTTGTCATGTGGTGTGTTAAGGAGTTCTGGTATGAGATATGTTAAAATCTGAGCGTGGTCTTGAGGAAACTCGAAACGAACGGCATAATTTACTCGAAATTTCAGCCTAAGAATAATCGAGTCTGCAACACTCCGATGTGGTGAGTTTCACCTGACGGATGTGCAGCTTAAATCGTTCGTCATCGCCTACTCATAGTGTGGGAACTGAAGCACCCTCAGAGGATTGGCTAAAAGGCGAAGAGTCCTACGCGACTGAAGAGACTGTCAAGGTCGATACACGTGTGTCGGGCTGTACAAGAACCCATTAACAAACCACACGACAAGTTGGCTCAAATAACACTTATGCGATATATCATCAACAGGTAAGAGTGAGCTACGACCTTGACATTTAGGAACGTGAAAGATCTAAAACCAATTTTTTTTACTAGGTCAGACAATTTATATGGAATTGTCTTCAGTCAAATCTTATAAAGCTATGCATGACATGTTGACACTAGGAGGCAATGCTAGTTGAAGATTTTAAGTATATCTCTCAAGCATTTCCAGGACTCGCGGTAAAGAAAAAACACCCGAAATAAGAGTTATCAATCTGCTGTTTGCATCACAAGACGTTATACATACGCATGAGCTCAATTCTTGTTACTTGCAATGCCAGGTACATGGCCAGGAACAGTCGTTTTTCCCTAAACCATTTCAAAAGACAAACAGAACATACTGACGACGAAAGTGCTATTGCCCACTGCAACGAGATTCCGCCGTTTTGTAGTAAGTAATTGAACATCATCATCTGTATCACCTGTCGTCCCGTTGATCGTCGAGTGACTCGAGCGGGTACCAGCAACACTTCCATTTTTCCCAATCGCGTGCAAGAGTAGCCCACAGGGTCCTCCTCGCTCTAGGGATTCGCTGAGCATCATGATTTTTTTCTATACATTTCGTCAAGAAATCGGACAAACGGGTCGGTAGAGTCGGGTAGGTCTGTTTCCTGTAGAGCGCTTGATGTCCCGAGGAATCCAGCTGGTATCGGCTTTCGCCTATCAATTGTCGTTAAAGCGCATCACATGTCCGGGCCACCTTATATTCGATGTCTTGGCGTGTATAACGGCGTCTCTAATCTTCAGTCGTTGACGCGGGTCGGAACTTCGGATACTCTCTCTCATTTGCGAGATACGGGATACTTCTAACATCGATCATCCGACTGAGCGTTCGATAACGCCAAGTGATCTTTCAGCTTGCTTACGTAGCGACCAGTTTCTCCCTGTATACGTTAGGGCAGAGATAATCGTCGAGCCGGAAAGGTGGGCGCGGAGTCGGATGTTCTCTATCCTCTTCACTGCATCTTCGATGCTCTCAAACGTTTCCCAAGCCGCTCATTCCTCCTACTCAACTCTGGGGCTAGGTTGTTCATCATATTGATCTTTATGACATAGATATACGTAACTGGAGCATTCTGAAATCTTCGTTTCCTTGAGCGTGAATAAGGCATTCAAAACCCATCCTTTCCTTATGGACATCGTTTGCGTAAGATTTAATTGAACACCAATCTTTCCACTGGCGTTATCGAAACCGGTCAACATTCGGTCCGCTTGGCTGATGTTTGGTGTTATGAGAAAGATATCGTCAGCAAAGCAAAGATGGTTTAATTATCGGCCTCAATTTCCATTCCCATATCGTCCCATTCTAATGTTCGCATGACGTTGTGGAGGGTGACAGTGAACAATTTTGACGAAATTGTATTGCCTTATCGAACCCCTCTTCTTACTTCGATGGTGATATCCTTGTAGAATAAAGATTTTATGGCTGTGAAATTTATATATAGCTCACGAAGAATCATTATGTACCAAGTCGGGACGCCTTGGCTATCCAGAGCCTCTATAACCGCTTCTGTTTCCACTGGATCAAAAGATTTTTTTCAGATCGATGAAAGTGAGAGAGCGTACTCTCGTGAATTTTTAATTAGTCTTGTGATCGTGTGGATGTGGTCTATGGCACTAATCCTTTTCGGAACCCTGCTTGTTCGCATGACTGTCCTTCGTACAGTGTTCTGTCAATCCTGTTCAGGATGACTCGAGTGAAGAGTTTATAGACAACGGACAGCAAGCAGAATAGGCGCTAGTTGCCTATGTCGTGAAGGTCTCCCTTCTTGAACAGCAATACGGTTTTGCTGGTTTTCGATTGAATGGAAACCTTGCATTCTGACAGCTAGCGAGTGAAGAGCCGAGACAGGGTATTGATGAGAAGTGATGGTAGGTTCTTCAGGTGTTCTAGTCTATTCCTGTCTAAACCGGGTGTTGCTCTTTTCTTCACCGACGATACAGAATGTTGGATTTGGAAGGGAAGACCGGTGGAAGGACAATCTTTTGATTTATAATCCGGTAAGTACTGATGTATGATTTTCTCCTTCGGTGTTCTGAAGCTGTAAATGTCCCGTCATTGCATCGGAGTGCAATCGTCTTGATCTTATAATTGGTGAAGCCTCGCTGGGCTTTGCGAATGCTCTTATCAGTTTCTGCAAATTCTACCATAACTACTGCTCGTCTCTCTTTGAGGTCTTCTTTTATCTCCTCTCTGCAGCGTTTGCAAGATCAGAAGTAAGGTTTCAATTTCCAGTAGGTCGCGCGATTCCACGTTGACGTATCAACTCGAGCGTCGGTGGAGACTAGAGTCTCTACGTGACTTTAGGGCTCTCGCCTTTCACAGCGCTAACGTAAAGATATCCAACGAGCCGATCGTAGTCTTCGTCGATGTTGTCGCCAGCGGTATCATCTCAAGAGCAGATTAATGATATAAATATATCCCAGCTTATGATAGTTCTGGGACTTCATTGTTTGAATTTAGCTGTTTTCTCCCCTTTTCGCAGATACCGGAACGTTGCGCGAAGGAGGCGATGGTTTGATCCCGTGTAGAACTTAAGAGCAACAGCAACATTGATCAGACGAAACCTTCGATTTGCTAAGATGTGGTCTACTTCTTTATGGTACTATCCATTGGGAGACTCCCACGTCCATCGCTGAGAAAGAGGCTTTTGGAAATGCGAGTTACCATAGATGGTTTGGGTCGTCATGATAAATTCAGATAGGTTCCCATCCTGTTCATTGTATTCTAGTCCGTGGGTCCCAATGTGACGTTATTGAGACGCTCTTCTAGGTCTTATTTTCGCGTTGAGATCTCCGACAATGGCCTTGAAGAATATATGATCTTCTCTGAAGAATTTTTCGAGGTCCATATAGAAAGCTTCGACATCGTCTTCGTCATGGCTTGATATTGGTGCGTAAGCAATGAAGATGGTCAAAGCCTGCATCAAACCACATTGTTTCAACCGTAATCGTCCGATACGGGTTGTTAGTTGTTCAAACGAATCAATGTTCACGGTCAAATTCGATTTGAAGAGGACGCCACCGCCGCCGACACCTCTGCGATCGCATGTTCCAAGGAACAGTTCTTCTCTGGTGTCATAAACAGCGTGAAAAGGATGCCTCCTTCTCGTCTCAGCCACGCCAATGACTTCGTACCTTTATCCTTCTTGCTTGTGTCAATGGATCTTCTACAGCGGATTCGTGAGCAAGGGTTCTTGTATTGTAGGTACAGATCGTCATTTTAATCCGCTTCAATCTTGGCAGCCTAGTTGGGCCCTGAGATTTTGGCAGCCTCTCCGTACTCGTCCTACCTGGCGCTGTCGTACCAGGTGCTCTTTCGCGGGTCATGGGAATGAGGCCCATATTTGCAACTGTTTTTGGCATTTTGATGCCCAACGTATAGCTTGCTAGGGTTTAAGCGTGGGGCCGGGTACTCACAGTCTTGGAAAAGATGTCAGTGGAAGCCACAGCATGATGTTGCTGCGGTTGTCTTCTCCAGAGACAACTAGTTTCTCCATTTGATCAATTGCACTCTCGTCACCATCAATGTACAGCATATCTATTAGTGCTGCCTGACGACACTTCACACACTGAAGTGGTGGTAAAACCCTGCAGATAATTTTCTTCGAGCGTGAAATGAATTTGTTGCAAGAAAAAAAAGCATTGTATCTGAATGTGCTGAAGGAGAAAAGGGAATTTAGAACAGTATGATCTTTGCTGAACTGAAATTTTTTATCAGAAACATTGTAAGACAAAAGTTTTGCATACTTTTTGTCAATCAATAAGTGGCTGGCGAATTTTCTTTTGAAAATTACATTTTTCAGGACAGCATATGTTCCGAATTTCCATATTCGTCTGTGAATGCAATTTATGATCATAACAATAAAAATTATGATGGACGGAAAAGAATTTAGCGTACTCCTGTAGAGAAATCAACGCATTTCACCGCATTTGATCGTCTATCGCTGTCACATACTTTATTTTCAATCTCTATTTCCCATATGCTCTTTCTCACTTGCTGATTTCCACATTTCCATAGGCACCGGAATAAAACAGTTTTCAGCACCTGCCTAGTGTTTTTGAAACAGATTTGAAATTTCTGCCTCAAGCTGAGCGATTGTGGGTGTCTAAAACTTGGCAAAGTCAAAGGCCTTCGTGCTGCCTATGCCATAGAATCACAGGCAAACCCATGCATAGGAAAGCTATAACTGATTTTTCAGTGACCCGAAAAACTAGGAACTTTTCTTAATCGAGTCTGTCAACAGGTGACGTTTTGAAATTTCTCTAATTGTGATTTTGTTGAAGACGATCGGTCTGGTACACATGGCGAATTTTCCCGTACGCCTGTTTCTGATTTCTCTGTTCACCTTAACTGCAGTGCAGGGATGTGGAACACTTCTAGGAGGACCAAGTATTTATTTGAAAACTGTTTGATTATTTTTCAAGAGTTGTTATTCGATGCCAAAATTCTTTTTGCAAGCAGTATTTTATAAACTAAACCATCCAATATTTCTAGTACTCAATTACTACACAGACACACAAGGGGCAACATTCATATACAAACCCCGCGAATACTTTAGCCTGCTCTTTGAGGTTTGATTACAAATTCAACCGTGGCAACAGTTCTCCTGACACGCGCGTTTGGGCGGAGGTTTCGTCACCATCCTGTCGTTTTTTGCCACTCGCTTCCCATCATAACGATAGAGCGACCAAAAACAGTGCGCTCTCGTTATGTGAAGTAATCATTGAATGACGTGCCTACAGTCAAATCCTTGTGAATTATATGGACAATATACTTTCTGTAAATACGCTCATTCAATGGTCATTTCACTTGACGAGAACGCACTGTTCTTCATTGCTGTTTTTCTATGAAATATGGCGAGTGGCCGAAAAAAGGCACTGATGATGGCGAAACTGCCGAAACACGCGTGTTTGCCGAACTGTTGCCACGGATAAATTAACCAAACCTCAAAAAGACGAATGAAGCATTCTCAAAGACTATATCTGAGCGTTTCAACGAGATATCTGAGAAATAATTCATTAAACAAGCAACAACAAGTCGAAGAAGTAGTTTGGCTCAATGCTAAACACTGCGAGAAGAATTTTGGTCAAACGTATAGCGCTAGCGATATATTCACCAACAGCCAATACTGATTATCTCTTGTTTTTTTGGTTACGTCACATATTCATTCGCCCAGCTTCACCAAACCTAAGGTCTGATTGTTCATACAGAGGTTTGATACATCTTTCCTGACCTCAAATCTTTCAGTCTAATAATAGTAAAATCTACCTACAGTGAGCTCAAGGACATTCACTGCTACTGGCTTCTCTTTGCCGACGGGTATGGTTTACTCAGAGTCAGGTACTGCAGCTCACGTCGCCGGAATGTCGAGAAGTGCAGATGGAGCCAGAGCATTTGTCATGCGCATTGTAATGAGAGCAGTGAGTTTATCTTTATGCGTTGACCTGAAACTTTAATTCGAGATAAATGGCAAGCAATTCGGCTTAGGGTACGGTTAGCACGGCTTTACCCAATTCCATTCTACAACACCATATAAATTCAACTGTTCAGCGAAAAATTTGACTTCAAGGTATATGATATTCTCGAAAGACAGGGCCGTTCCTCCGGCCTCCCGGATTTCATAATTACAACCATTTTGAACCAGCTCATAGTCAACATAACCTACACACCACTGGAATGCAAACGCGTGAAAGCTAATCCAACAGGCGACGTTGCGAGTAAGTGTTGAACATTTATTATCCGTTCGGCAGAGTCAATATGTAAAATCAGTTATTATTAGCACACTAAGGAAAGATTCTGAATGGTTTATATATCTGGTTTTCTTTCTTAGCTATGGAGATTGAAATGATTACTGAGGATGTACTTTCGTTTATTTGTGCAAAAAAGTCAGGTTTATACAATTCCAGAAAAATTCATGAATTTACCTAAATCACGCGTGAAGTTTCACTTCAGATAGATCAACAGTGATCTCAAAAACATTGTAAAGTTTACATAAAATTTTCTGCAACTATATTAGATCGCATCAAAACAAACAGAGATTTATTGGTAAGCATATGAACAGTCGAGACAAAGAGCACAAATCTCTTGTATAAAAAGGCAGTGACACCTAAGAGAAATGAGTTGAGCAAAACCCCGATCTCAGGCGGGAGTTGACCTCATGTTTAACCCATACCGAGGGAGCGTGCTATCACTTCATCAACGATGCACCGTTTCGCTACCACTCATTCTTCAGGGCCCCTATTATAGCTACCAGCCACCAACCTTTAGCAGGTCTAGTTTTTGATCACCACTCCATTCCCTTAGGTACATCCAAAACATAATACAGCGAAAAGCAGTAAAAACATTGGAATTCTTGAGCTTTACATATAACAGTGGCTGGCAGCAGAAGTGGGTATATAAATCGATATCGCTAACCCCACCACACCTCTTAAAGGTTGGAGGCTGATAGCTATAATGGAGACATTTAAGAATGAGTGGTGGCGAAACGGCGCCTCGGTGGGTAATGGTAGTACACACCCGGTTTCGGATGAACGCGGGTTCACCTCCCGACTGAGTCAAATTTTCACTCACCACTCGGTTCTCTTCTCTCAGATGCATTCAAAACATCATGGCACTGCGAAGAAGCAGTAAAGACATTGTAAATTTTGAGTATTATATAAAACAAAGACAGTAGTTCTCTTTGAAATTTTCTCTGAGAGGAAATTTTTGAACACTAAGTTTGAGTTACTTTCGAGAAAAAATGACTCAAAATATTCAACTACTGATTTGAACTATTTCACAAAGTATTTCTAGATTACGTTTCGCCTTCTAAGAACGGTTGCATATTGGTTTATTGGAAACAAAAATCGATATTCCTTGTTGTACTATTATATTCGGGTTTCGATTTCTGATGTGTTGTTTACAAGTATGAATAAGAAGCGAACTTGCGTAATCAATCGCAATACAATGACCGCAATATGCAACGAAAATGCCATGTGTAAGCTAATCTTCGCTGGAGCCATGATGCTCACGGCCATTCCTCCCGAACACATGTCAATTTCAGGAACTCTCTCGGTCTGAGATTTATTTCCTTACAGGTTGTAAGTCAGTGAATTAGTCGACATAAATAAAACTTTCGTTTCGCATGTTTTCTTATGACCACAGCTCAAATTTCAATATGCCACAAAACATTTTTGAGCCACGCATGTCGTGTGGTCTGTTGACGAAAGGGCTGAATCATAGAGCCCGATACACGTGTTTCCACCTTGCAGTCTCGTCAGTCAGGCAGTTACCCCTTCTCGTCCTTTGCTAATCTCTGTGGGTGCCTCTTCCTCACACTAAGAGTTAGCGACGACGAACGTTTTACACTCTATTCCAGTGAAATTATCACCCAACACAGAGTGTTGTACACTCAACATGCGTGGCTTAAAAACGATCTTGTGGCATATTGAAATTTGAGCTGTGGTCTTAGAAAACACTCGAAACGAAATATATGATATATTGAATATACTAGCCACTATCAATCGAGTGCACAACACTCTGTGTTCGGTGATAATCTCATTGGATATAGAGTGTAAAACGTTCGTCGTCGCTAACTCTTAGTGTGGGGACTGGAGCATCCACACAGGATTGGCAAAAGACGAGAAATGGTAACTGCCCGACTGACGAGACTGCAAGGTCGAAACACGTGTATCGGTCTTTATAAGTCAGCCCTTTTATTAACAGACCACACGACATACGTGGCTCAAAAATGTTTTTGTGGCATACAGGAAATGTTCTGAGTGGCCGGAATTTTCGGTAGCCTTGTTCAGCTATGAAAGTAAAACTGATTTTTGAGCATACAATTTCGTCGACTTGATGACGCCCCACTTGCAAAAAAATCTGTAACGTTTCTTTTGGTGGAGCATTTATGAGAATTGTTTTGTTTCACAAGTTCTGCGAAATTAAAACCTCATTACAAACCTTTTTAGGAATTTTCTAAATCCACAGTAAAGACATTTTAAGTTATGTCAAGTTTTCTATGACTAAATTTGATTGCATTTAGACAATACACAGTAGAGAACATACGAGGGTTGAAACACAGAGCACAAAACAACTGATATAAGAAATAATGACAGTTTCTCTGCCAGGAGCATATCTTCCCTCACGCAAAATGCCTTGAAGTTGACCAGATTTGAGATATTTGTAAGAAATTGTTCTTCAAACTATCTAACGAAAATTTCAAGCCTTTTCACAAAATGTTTCTGAACTATATTTGATTTCCTGGAATGGTTCCATACCGATTCTTTATTCATTAAATGCAAAAATCAGTCCTCTCTGTTTTACGGTTTCGATTTCGGATAATGAAGTTGTTTGTAGCTGGGCGAATGAAGCCAACCTGCGTAGTCTTCGGCAATACAGTGACTGCATTATGCAACGCCGAAGCGAGTTGTATGCTGAGCGGTGGCGCTGCAGGCATGATGCTTGAGACTATTCCCTCTCAATACTACTCATTTTCAGGAACTTTTTCGGCTTGTATTTTATTTCTTTGTTGCATTTGGTTAGCGAAGAACAAATGAAAATCTGACCCCTTTCGCTGGACAAGAACTTTTCATAGAAGTGTAAGCAATCATTTAAATGCCTAGATCTCTGGCTAGCGCGATACGTGGCCGTTTTTTCAAAAACCCTGAGCTGTCAAGCACGTCAAGCACCTGCTACCTCGCTGAAAACACGAAAGGCAGTTGAACTCGAAAAGTCTGTTAGTATTAGAGTCAAACTCCTAATCTGGAGTTTCTTCCAGTAAGAAAAAACAATTTCTAATTGAGTAACAAAAATAACTTTACGCTATGGTCCGCGAAAGGGCCAGGCGATGGAAGGACGTGTTGAAACCTGCCGCAGCGGCCCTTGCCTCTCCATCCGTTTCCCCCCCCCCCTGTAGAGTAGCCTAAATACCCAAGCTCGCTTAATTCTTCTCCTGCACTACAGATAAAGCGGTTTTTCCAAAAATTAAGCACAATATTGGATGCTTTGAAATTTAGGCCGTCGAATGTTCACTAATAATTAGATAGAGAGCTCAACCTTGCGAGAAAACGCATGTGTGAAACACAAATGTTTTTTCTTCGAAGTGTTAAGGTAAAGACTTTTTTGAAAAACGGCCACGTACAGTGCTAGCACAGATTTAAGCTTTCGAATGATTACTAGCACTCATATGAAAGATAATTGCACAGCGAGTGACGTCGGATATTCATTTGTTCTTTTTCAGCCAAAAGGGTCAAAAGGGCCAAAAGGGGACCCAGTTCTTTTCATAGAACACTGTCTTGAAAAAGAAAAGTAGTCTGTGCAGACCTCCAACATCATCATGGCTAACTGATCGAGAGATAGGTGGCATAGCGTAGTGAACAGAGTGGCTCGAGTCTTAGCATCAGGTCCTCTTGGATCGCACTTTTTCTCGGAGGTGGCCACCGTCTCATAAAAAGGAAATTTCCCGTAGAGTGCTTGTACAGCCCAATTATGTGATATTTTCAAAACGTTGCCTTACTGAAATAATAACTTGCTCGATATGCTCAATAATTCCTGAAAACCAACTTTCCTTTGCTTCAACATCCCTTGCAAATCTCATATTTCTTATTAACTGAACCCATAGCAGATGATATAAAGAGTTTTGACAAATGTTTTTAAGCCAACTGTCTCGTGGTCTTTTATGGGCAACCTGTCGAGCCAATACATGTGTTTCGGCCTTGAAAGTCACGTTAGTTGAGTAGAAGCCATTTAGTTGCTTTCGAGTCTTCCGATTGATCGCTCGATCAAAAGCGCTTGTAGTCTTACATAGGCGAAATTTGACGTCCCTCAGCAATCTGGAAAGTCTCTATTGAGATGGAGGAAATGCACAGGCAAGCGATATTCATCGATAGGGAAAGATGGATCCACACACCACTCAATAAGAATTCCCTTTAACTTTTTATTTGTAGTGACATGATGACGAGTGAGGAATTAAAACAACAAACAAAAAGTGGTTCTTATGAAATTCTCTTGACAGCTAATGCTTTCGCTAGCACTTTATTCGAGTCATCTTTGTTGTAATGCGCTCTTGTCAATACTTTGAAAGCGGCAACAACATCCGTAAATGTAGGAAAAAATTCAAGTAAGGACAGATGTGATAAAGCTCAGATTTTCCTGTTATATTCTAGAATACTGAGTATGGCCTTCAAATATAGAAAAGTAGGTGATTAACAGGAGTACACAAAAGAATAGAGACTTCGCATAACTTCTTTCCTCACGCAAGAGGCAAACCTGAGTCTCTCTTTTTGTACGAAGTGTGCTAACCACCACACTACTGCAATCTCTCTGGCGCTCTTATTTTTTTGTGATTTTCAAGACTCTTGAATATCTTTTCGTAACATAATAACTATGGTAGTGAAGCTGTAAAAAAGTGTCCCTTTGGACTCTTAGGTACCTTTTGCAATGTAGAAATTAACGACTACGACCTATTTTATGCCAGTAACATCAAAAACATGTTTAGTAATTTTTTTCTGTTGAGCAGTTCTGAAGTGTTAATAGTAGTATTTATCGAATATTAGTGATGCAACAACAATACGGCGCGGCAGTGTAGCATAAATAATACAATAATCGTAGTGGCTTTTGTTTCGACGATGCTTTCCTACTTCTCAGGTCTTTAATATTTATTTGAAAGACCTAAAACATCTAAGCGGTCCATGTTCTGAAATGAAGTTTCCTACTGTGCAATCCAAAATTCGTTTCTTACGTTTACTGTTGGGGTATGAAGATTTTTGAGTGATGAATTTGCGGATCAATCTAACCTTTCCAGGCCCTGAAGAAGACGAGTCTCGCCGAAACGTAAGCCACGATGATTATTGTATTATGTATGCTGCACTACTGCACTGTATTGTTGTATTGCATCACTATTATTCAATAAACAAAATATTAGCACTGCCGCACTGCTCAACAGAAAAATTGCTGAACATATTTTCCATATTATCGACAAAAGATAAGTCATAGTTGTCCATTCCACATTGCAAGAAGTACTCGAGAGTTCGTTAGAATCCTGCGCTGTACGCGGCGTTGTCGGTCAGTGAGCGCGGCGGCTGCAATAACATTACGGTAGTTTTCTAATGAAATGTTGATTTTCATCGTCACGAAAGCTAATTTAGTCGAAAGTAAATGGTAGAATGCGATGGAAGAGACATCAACAAAGCTACCTGTGGCAGAAACAACGGCGATGCTTTTTCCTAAAACCTCGAGTCTCGAGGGAAACGGCAGATACTCATTAAAACGAACTCTATTTGCAAAGCGTGAGCTTTTTTCGTTAAGAGTTATTGCACAAATGCCTAAGCGAATTGAGTTTTCAATAGAAAATTAGTTTCATCTCACAAAGCAAACTTAGTGAGGGAATAGGCAACTGTTGTGCTATGGAATGTCTACAAAAATATGATTGAAAAAAAAACAAATGAAGTTATGTAACAACTCGAAATATGTTCTATTTCACAGAAACGTGCTTTTACCTTTGAACATAGATGGTTTTTCGATGCATGGGTACTCTCTTAACTACGAAACTTTTTTATGGAAGTCTCTTGTGCTATATTTCATCATTTGACCACGATAATATCACCTCAGTTTCCTAGATGACCATACAAATTAGCACATTTACATTGCAAGGTGTGATAATAAAAACTTTCTATGCGCTACGCCCCTGCACACGCGGCGTACGTGAACTAACAATAGCTCAGATCGTGTCAACCTATTAGCACTCCGGAACTGCTCAACAGAAAAAAACTGCTGATCTATTTGAACTCTGCCGAGGTTAACCTTAAGTCATCGTTGTGAGAAATATGTTTGCATTGATTATCACTGGTTAGGGTTTATCAGTCTCGCAGGAACAAGATCGATAAATATCTAAGGTTACAAAAATTTACAATATCCGCCGAACTGTCCCGAAATCTGGCGAGGCAATTTGCGGTCTATGGCAACTTGTCATTAGTGTGGTTTCCAGTCGTTTTGTCAGCTCTGACACCTTCCGGAGTCGCCGTACTAAGAGTAGGCGACAACGGACATTTTACACGATCCATTGAGTTAAATTCTCACTAAGTGAAAAATGCCGTTCACTCGATTGCTCTTGGCTAGTATCGTTTATCATATCATATTTTTGCTTTGAATGTTTTCTTAAGACCACGCCCAAATTTCAATATGCCTGACAATAATTTTTTGAGCCGTGCATACGGTCTGTTATAGGGCAACTTATAGAGACGGATGCACGTGTTTCGACCATGACAATCTGGTTAGTCAGGGGATATCCTTCGTCTTTAGCCAATCATTTCGGGCGAACCCAACCCAGTACTAAGAGTAGGCGATGACGAACATTTCAGACGATCTAACGAGTGAAATTATCACTGAGTGAAAAGTGTTTCACTGTAATCATCTGTTCGAAAGATTAAGCACGTTCAGGTTCAGAATCACTGAACGTCTGTTGATGAACCGTAGCAGAGTCACTTATGCAAAATAAAGTCTTCTTGATACAGTAGACACTGGATTAAAGCTTTTGATTTTTCAGTTGGGCAGGAAACCTCAATCTCTGATGGATATAGTTACATAATTAATAGTTTTGCGTTCATGTTCCCTGAGTACACATGATGAAAACGATCTTGTACTGAAATTGTTAGTCGCTTGGCAGTGCATTAATAACGGCACGGAGCTGCTTATTCCGCTTTCTCCAGCCATCGTAAATCTTTCAATACAATAAACGACAATTTTATACTGATGACTGCGTTCCCTCCATTCGTAAACCCAAAATTTTTCCGAGAAAGTTTGATTTTCGAACCCCTCACATACACTGAAACCCTTTCATACATTGAAATTGATGGATCTCCACTGGTGCTACTTTATCTTGACACCAATGGAGTTGTGAAAAATCTTAGGTCACCTTCTTTCCTTGCAATTGAGCATATGATCGAGGCACTATGGATTCATTCAAAATCCTCAGGCGTTGCAGATGAACATGTCCTTGGTCGCTCAACACCAAGATTTTTGTCTTTGGCAGAGAAAATCAAACGTTCATGAAACTTGATAAATAGGCACAACAAGGGGCGAATGGTAAAGCAATGGTAGTCTATTCAACGCATCATTTTTGAAGCAGAAATAGACCAATTTTTGACAACATTTCGACTTGAAATTTTTACTCACGCAACAACATTATAGAAAGGACGGGATTCACAAAGCCGAGTTTGTGTCAGCAAATCGAGATGAAGTCTTGTCGTTCTAATTCGCCAAGGCCGTCTAAACATCTCAAAGCCTATTCAGAACATCACAATTGAATGATGTTGCTGTGGAATCGAAGAAATTGTACAAATACTGCGTCGCATTAGTCTAAAACTACTGCAAAAAAAGTACTTTTTCTCGCACGCAAGTGTTTTTCTTGAGATTATTAAGCTAACACTAGGTGTCGTAGAGGTTTTGATCGGCTCGCGATCAGCGCCCTGCTAGTAGTATTCCAGTGAATTATACTTCAGCTTATTCAAACAATTACAGCAGAAATTCCTTTTAGGAAATTGGCGATTCCGTATAAATGTTGCTTTGTAACTGTCTAGAACTAATAAAATAAATCAAAAGTGTTGACTTGCTGCACGATAATGCATAGCTGACATTCAGAAGTAGGAGAACTTGAATCACGAGACGTGCTTCATCTATCGCATTCCATGAATTTTTCACAAGAAATAACTTTTGGAGTTGCAACGGATATATTTGTATAATACTGAGAGATGACGAAACTGCGGTTTGCTCACATCATCAAATCATCGAATACGTCAGAGAAACACCGGATCTTTTCTAGAATCTGCCCCATTTTTAAATATCATATTTTACTGTGAAAATCACGTAATGCTGTTGTCGAATGTCTTTATTCAAAAATGTGGAGTGATATGCAAAAAGATCTACGTCAGCCAGGATTCGAACCTAGATCTCACTATTTCGGGGAGCGTATGCTAACCGTTGCACCACCGACGCTCGTTATGCCCAGCACTCTCTTTACGCTATAACGCGTTATCTGTCAACAGCCAGCCGTCTACTCCACATTACTGGGTATATTTCAAGATCATACCACCGCAGGAAGCTGTCAAATAAATGTATTGCGAATGTCTTTATTCATACTATCTGAACGTATGAGTCAAAAATCAGTATCAATTATGCCTTGTTCTCCCGCGGCATGAACATCGCCATGTCCTCGAGAAATGCCTCAAATAGATGGCGACCCCACCTTTGACCATGCGCCGCCAAGCAAATTCTGCCAGATAAGTGTCGAGGAGAGTGCTGCTCGCCCCACACTGCCGCTTGTTGCTTTTCGTTTGGCTTGATTCCATGTCCTTTCGATCGTCTGAGTATGGGCACCGGTCTCTGGGTCGACGAAGTGGTGATGATGGTTGACACGGAAATGCTCATAGTCCTCGTCTTTTTCGTTCTGAATCAGATTCTACGCCTTCCAACTGTCCAATATAATGGTCTTTTGAGGCGATGCGACGATTGATGACCTTCAGAAGCGTCTGAGCCATACGATCAGATACCTTTCCAAGAACACTTCCCTGGTTTCTCTTCACACTCCACCAAACACCCACTGCTGGGGAAGGACATGGCCGACATGGTTCTTGCGCCTAGAGAACAAGGATTTGTCAATTTCCACAGTTAGCCCTTCGTCAGCGACGACCGTCGATCCGTGCATGATCACGCTATCCGTGCACCGTCTCTCGTGAAGTTGGACCAGTCGACCACGGTCTGTGTGGCGATGTTTAGCGAGGTGTGGCAGAACTCAACGGCAGTCCTCTCGTATGCCCACAAATAGAGGAAGGTGACCGCCACGCGGAACTCCATGTTAGAGTCATGAAAGAATGTGCCCACAAGGATTACCTCTTGCGTACGACATTTCGCCTTGTTGCAGCGCCAATAAGGATTCTCTCCAAAGCTTGACTTCGTCTCGTGGCCATTGGCGCAAATTCTCGAGTTATGGACCACTCTATAGCACTGCAGAAAAGCGAGGGCAGTACCTTCGTCTCGGATTCTGTGCATCAAATCCAATAGCAGCATCTTGTTACTTCTGTTCTCTAGGCGCAAGAACTACGTCGTCCGTGTCCTTCCCCAGCAGTGAGTGTTTAGTGGAGCGTGCAGAGAGACCGATGGCGACGTTCATGTCGCCGGATAACAAAGTCTAACTGATATTGATTTTGACTTATATGATCTTTGAAAATGCGGCAGAGTTCTAGCATGAGTGTTCTTCCAGATAGACTTCGCTATAAAAAGGATAAAGGATAAAGCTCTCGGCGTTGATCAATCCCTGAGGGATGCGCCATTCATTCGACTTCAATTTTTAACTTCGTTTGAGGTGATTGAATGCACATTTGGCCTTTTACAATGACTCGCGGTGGCCTCCCGCTGAACCGAGTCAGTGCTGCTTATCCTCCCAGACAAGTCTGAGACCAGTCTGGTACCAATTTACAGACCCCGGAGGGATGGATGGCTTGCTGAGCCATGAGCGCGAGATCGAACCACTGACCTCGTGTGCGACGCAGAGCACCTCTAATCACTGCGCCGTTCAGACTTCGCTGTATATATATATATATATATATATGTATATATATGTATGTATATATATATATATAACATTAAGAGAGTCTTTAACTATCCATAACATTACGTTTTTGCAATACCGCTCTCTGAACATTATGTAAGGAACACCACTGACTTCAATCCTCCACTCCCAATACTGTCACGGTCATTCAGTTCTCCTTTGCCTGCGAATCTATTCTCATCAAAATATTTCCAGCAATAAACACTTAGTGAAGAGAAAAGCAACGAGAGGATTGCAAGAAAGTTTTGCACTTCTCAAAGGTTTTCCGCTTTTCATTTCTAAAAAAGGCCAGCGGTCAATGAACTATAATTACTTGTCAAATCGAATGGTTACCTTACCATTCAAAACTGCTTGATAGTGAATTTTGCTTACTTTCTTGCCGAGAAAATGAGAGATTTGCATGGCGCTCTTTGAACATGGCCCTTACTGGCAAGTTGGAACACTTGTTATCGGGCCAAGGGAGACACAGCTCAATGTCGCTACGATAGGCTTCCCCAAAGACATCTAGTTTCTCTTTTTGTTTCAGTGGATACTCTATGCCATCAAAGTGCAGGACCGTAGTACGACCTGACATCACCTCACCCGACGCCCTGACTAGCATTTTTCCATGCATATATATATACATATATATATATATACATATATATATATACATATATATATATATATATATACCAGTTTCATGGATCCTGCGGTGAAACTGCAGATAATCTTTTCCTACGCGCAAAACGACTTGTCGTCACATAAAAAGGTCTTATATCCATGATGTGACAAAAAAATAATAAAACCAACTAGAAGGGTATAATCTTTCCTGAATTGAAATCCACTGCTAAGCATGTTGCATGCCAAACGTTTTACTTTCTTATCGTTGATCGATGAAGTGATTGATAGGTTTTTTTCCAAAGGTGCATTATTACAACAGCGATTTGTTCAACATTTCCACATATGTTTGAAACGTGTAATTTGAGACCGTGTGATAAAAAAAGAAGGAGCAAAACAGAATTCAGTCTGCGCCAGGGGAAAAATCATTGCATCCAATGAGTTGTCGCTTTCACATGCGCTATTTTCACAATTCTCGCATTTTATTCCCTATTTGCTGATTTCCTCATGTCTCAAAGCAAAAGTTTTCAACGCTAATACCCAATCCCAAGACCGGCTGTCTTTTAACCTCGGCATGTTTCAATATAAATCCTGATTTCCTTCTTCAAGCCAAACACGAGATGTTACATTACTCTTTATTTGACAGCTGACGTTTCGGCAGTTCGCCCTCTTTAGAACCTGTAGAGGTCAATTTATCCGCAATCCAATAAGCCAAACACCTTCATTTTTCCTTTAGAAAAATCATCAAACCTAGATTTAAATCGCATCAAGCACAAGATCAACTTTCAACATACTCACCTCTTTTTATATGTGTTCCACTGAATGATTCAAGTGGAGATCACCGGAAGGACATCGCAGAGACTCTAGTGCACCCTAGCCATCAAAACAACAGTCTTTTATGCTGACTCATATCAAGAGTGATAACGAGGCATTCCTACCTGCGGTTTATAGTTGGATTGGTGGTGTTAATCCGAAGTGCTTCCAGAATTTAGACTTTAGAATTTAGACGTCAGCTAACACCCATCGCAATCAAAGCGATTCGATAAATTGATAGCGGTAGAGGCCCAGGAAGAAGCAATTTATTTGAAAGAATTCAATACTGGTTGCTAAGCAGCCTAAAGAAATCAAGAGATTTCGTTCTGAGTTGATTCTGTCAAGAAATGATGCTTTCAAAATTTTTTTGGGGGTGATTTTGTTAAAGATGGCCAATCTTCTAAGCATGATGAAAGCTTCAACTCGTCTGTTTCTGATTCTTGTGCTCACCTTCACCACAGTGCTGGGATGTGGAACAATTCCAGGAGGTCCGAGTATTAATCAGAAGGCTGTTCTTTGGTTCTTTTTGAAATTGATTTAAAATGCAAAAATTCTTATTATCAAACAATATTTTATGAAACTTAACCATGCCGATATCACTTAAACTTCATTACTTTGGCAATATAAAGAACAAGATTTCAGAAAAATAGTTCAACCCTCTGCTGTGCAGTGGCAAGAACAATTTCTTTTTCTTATCACATAAGCCTAACAATGAATTAAAAGGCAGAATTTGGGAGAATCTTCCAGAATTTTATTCGCTCGGTCGAAAATTTACAAAATTCAGCTGCAATGAGCTCACGGACCTTCAACGTTAGCAGCTTCTCCTTGCCGGTGGCTATGATCTACTCTAGTCCATTTGTTGTAGCAGCTCAGGCCATTGGTATTTCAATTAGTGCAAATGCAGCCATGGCGTTTGTGATGCGCTTTGTGATGCAAGTAGTCAGTCCAGTTTCTTATGCGAAGACCAAAAATTCAATTTCAAAAAATCTCGGGCATTCTGGATTCAATACAGTCTGCATATCCCCATGTAATTGCCTTTAAGAACTTCATATGAATCCTCCTTTTAAGAAAGCTCTATTTTAAGGTCTTTCATGTTCTCGAACAGCAGGGACGTAGCTCAGGCCTCCTTAATACTATACTAGCAGCCATTTTGAATCAGCTGAACGTCACCGTCAACTACACACCAGTGGAATGCAAGGAGGTAGTGCTCAACCGTCTTGACCCTACAGTGAAATTCAATTGCAAGTCTTCAATCTATCACGCTCTTCCAGCAAATTGAGGATATGAGTTCACAAAATATCCTCTCCGCCAAAAAAAACATTACAAGTCGTTTAGCTTCTGGGTATGATTTTCCAAGCAATGCAGACTTCTGAGGACAGCGTGTCCACTTAGCTATTTAGCTTTCATCAGTACAATCTTTTGATTTATGGTAGTAATTTGCATCTCTGTTCATAGAAAAAATCTATGGATTTGCTTTTGTAGGACGAATCATGAATCTGTATGTATGCGTTTTCTGGAGTATGCATTAGGTCACTAAGTTTTTTTAGGATTGCCTACCACTGCAAGTTCTTTTCAACTATACAGTAGTTAAAGCTAAAGAAGAAGTTTTTGATGAATGAAAGGTCTCCAGGAGTGTTAGTAAACTTTCAGAAGCTTAAATCTTGAAGGACTGCCATACATGCCTGTTTTTCAAAAGACATTTTTCCAGCGCTGGAGCATTCAATGTAAAACTATGTTCACGCGCGTGGTGGGTCTTATCATAATCATGCTTATATTTCACTGGAGAAAGTTTTTTATCAAACTTTTGTAAACCATTGGATAGAGTGAAGTGTGGGGAGTTTAAAAATGTGTTTGTTTTTCAGATAAACCTTCTGGCATCCATGTCACATTCGAAATAAAATTATGTTTCACACGCCGCCTTTTATTACAACTGCTCTGCTATTTCGTTGGACAAAGCTTTTTCATCCACTTAATTTCGATCACAGAATAAAATGTCTGTCATGAAATCCAAAAATATACATGGTTTATTGGAAAGTCGTTTTTCACACGGGTCGAGCGTTACTACACGAGTTTTCGCTCTGTATCCGAGAGTTTTTTTTGTTTCGCAGTATTTCCAGGGTCCATAGCGCCAACATCGTAGAAGAAACTTTGCTCTATCGTTTCGTAAGCTCAGCATTTTTTTTCCGCTCTATTTTGTCAGATAAAACTTGCAGATAATTCTAAGCCTAAATAGCTTAAGTCTATACACGAAAAGCATACAAATCGGCGCAGAAAAATCATAATGTATTGGAGTCCTTTTTCACAGAAAATCTTTCAAAGTGAAGAAAAAAAAACACTAAATCAAATAACTAAAATTATATGCCTTGTGAATATTGAGACTCGGTTTATCGACAGCGCTATCTACTCACAACCGCACACTTACCCAGGCGACAAGCAATGAGAGGCGTGTTTGAAGCTCAGTCACTCTCCCTGCTATAATGCAGTAAAACAATCTTATTGACCTTTTGTTGGCGGCGCCATTTTCGCCTGGCGCGAAGTTTGGACGGCTACGAAGAGAGGCTGCCGGCACGTTCTCTAATGTTAGTGTGGTAACTTTTTGATAAAATTTATCCTTGTTTTCGCTGACAACTATGATTTCTGTGTGAGTAAATGCTTGAATATGATAGAACAAACTTCAACAAGGCTATTTTTACTAGGAACAACGTAATTGCTCCATTTATAACCCACGCTTTCGAAGGAAAAAGCCAAATATTCATAAAAAAGGTTATATTTAGGATCTTTGTCAAGCATTTCTATGACATTTTATTTATACTCTCCCACAATTCTTTTTAGAAATACTTTTACGAAATCCTTTCAATAATAATTAATTATTTTTGGAGGAAAGTTTGTAAGAATCTAAATCTAACTACGTAATCCCAAAAAATCCGCTCGAATTAGGAAAATGGACTGCTATTGCGAAGTGTTGTTTTATTATGTTATATTATTAGTAGTACGTGCTCTGGAAATTCTTCCACACAACAAGCTTATTATCAAGGTCAAAATTTCTCAAGCTATGATCGACAAAAAACATCAAGAAGATAAAAGAGATGTTCAATAACAACTGGAAATACCGAATTTCTACTGGAGCACGCACTATGGCGCCTAGGTGATGGTCATGATGATCTTCATGGCCGCAAAGGGCTTAAAAATAAACAGTGCAAAAATTGTCGAGGTTACGCTGTCTGGACATTCACCATTCTTTTCGAGTATTTTCTAAGATCACGCTCAAATTTCACTGTCTAATAACTATTGTTTGAGCTAACATGTCATGTGGTCTATTATGGGCACTTATGCAATCCGGCACACGTGTTTCGGACCTGGCAGCCTCGTCAGATGGGCGACCTCGTAATTTATTTCGCATTAAGGTACGAGTCAATCGTAAGTCGTCGCCTACTCTATCTAAGCGGGTGGAGCACCCTCAAAAGGATTGGCTAGACACGAAGGGCTTGCACGACTAACGAGGCTGACAAAGCCGAAACACGTGTGCCGGATTGCATAAGTGCCCATAATAGACCACATGACATGTTAGCTCAAACAATAATTATTAGACTTAGTGAAATTTGAGCGTGATCTTAGAAAATACTCGAAAAGAACGGCGTATTGTCCAAACAGCGTAACCTCGGCAATTTTGCACTGTTTATTTTTAAGCCAAAAATTTTTGCCTAACAAGAAACACCGTGTATAAGCACAAAACTTCTTTTTTGCTACCGACGCTTTGAAAATGGCTTCCCAAAACAAAAACATTGACTCCTTCAGAACTGAGCTATCAAACAGTTTATAGCAATCTTAGAAAATAGTTATGTCCAGAGAAACATGAGCGTGAAACAAAAGCGCGCGATCCATGTAAAACATGATTTCATTATGATGCCACCTATATCATCTGTATCACCTGCCGTCCAGTTGATCGTTGAGTGAATCGAGCCGGTATCAGCAACTTTTCCATTTTTCCCTCTCGCGTGCAAGAGTAGTCCAGTGGGTCGTGTTCGCTCTGGGGATTCGCTGAGCATCATATCTTTCTTCTATACTTTCGTGAAGAAATCGGATTAACGGGTCGATGGTCTTTCTGTAGAGCGCTTGATGTTCCGAGAAATCCAGTCGGTAAGGGCTCTCGTCCATTGGTTGTCGTTGAAACGCATCACGTGTCCGACCCACCTTATTTTCGATATCCTGGCGTGCAGAACGGCGTCTCTGATTTTCGATCGACGCCGTAGGTCGGAACTTCGGATCCTTTCTCTCATTTGCGAGATAGGGAATACTCCTAGGATCGACCTATCAACTGCGCGTTCAATAACGCCAAGTGATTTTCATCCTAGTACGTAGCGACCAGGTTTCTGTTGCATACGTTGAGGCAGGGATAATCTCCGGGTAGAAAAGGTGGGCACGGAGTTGGATACCACAGCGATTTAGAAAGGCCTTTTCAAAAAAACAAATACTATGGCAGTTTCTCGAACCTGGCAGATAAATGAAAAAACCCACTGCAGAAATACTTGAAACACGAATTTTATGCTTAGTTTGCCATGAGTATATTGAAGTGCACTGAAACAATACATACTATGAGCAAACTTCATGTTAACGAAATTCTTGCAGTTGCAAAGTTTGCTTTATGCTCAACGACAATCTTTCAAATTGTTTGCTATGGATATTTTACTGCACCAAAAGAATCTTTGAAATTATTCGTCTATAGCACCGTAGATTTTTGAATCATTTGTAATTACGATTTTCAAATGGACTACCGGTCTCCGTTTAGAATGACAACATAGACTTCTCGTGCAGTTGAGTGTGCATAATTTGATAAAACATTTTGGGCCTTTCATGAAGTATGTTATGGCACCTACACAATGAACGACGAATGTCTGCGCATCACAGCCTCATTAATTGCACGGTCTTTCGATTAAGTCAATTCTGCCAAGAGGTATCTCTGATAGGAGCCGACGCTGAACTATACCCGTGCCGTTTGATAAAAAGGTCACGCAACGGCCAGCGTTGTACGCTCATCAGTGGCCCACTGCTCACACTGAATTCTACTTTACAACAAAAATGGAGGGGCGTTATTTATGGTGATAGCACGTGATTATTATCATCACTTTTTCAGTCTGTCTATGGATTACAGCGGTTAATGAATACTGTAACAAACCATGTCATCGACTGTTTTCAAACTTTGCTATAACTTTTCACATACTGCATTGAATGCCTGTAGAAAGATTCAAAAACAGCCGATGAGATGCATCTTTTAAACAAAGTTTTTGCAGCTCGTAAAGGTTTTGATGGAATTTTGTGATACAATACAAAGCGACTAAAATCGAAATGTCGGCGAACTCTTCGAAAATGAAACTCTCGATAACGCATCGAATAAGTGAACTCACTGCCTGCATCACAATACGCACCACAAATGTGTTGGCTGCCTCTGAACGTGATAACATACCAGCAACTTGGGCAGTAAACACCAGGTGCCGTAGAGAAAGCCATAGCCACTGACGAGTTGAAACAGGTAATGTTGAAGGTCCTTGAGCTCCTGGCAGCTGAATTACACGATTCGACCACGTGTTCAAAAATCACAATAAATCTTAATTCTTCGAATTGGTAAAAAGCGTGTATTCGAAGCAAAGCAATATAGACGTACTAGAGCACTACCCCTCTTCTCATCCCTCGCACATCTAAAAAAGTTCTTGCCCGAAAAATGTACCGAAGATCTGCAAGTGTTTGCAATGAAAGGGAATACGAAAGAATGCTCACTGAAGTCAAGTGAAATGGAGAGATAGGCCCCATAGCAGAAAAGAATGTTTTTCCAACCCAGATGGGATTTTAGCTTTAAAACTAGCCTTCGCAACAAATAAACAGACGCCATCGTCAAGAGGTTTGGAAAAAGACAGTGGTCTACAATAGTCTCCAACAATTATACAGATTCCATCCATAAAATGGCGTCAGCAGTTGGATTAGAATCGCTTGTACGACGCTGCATAAAGCAAAAAAACTGCCTGATTTGTCGTAATCGTAGATAGGAAGACTGAAAGAGTTCGTGTAGAATTCAAATAATCTCTTGTAAGGCGTGTGTTGGCAATTACAAAGGAGCAATGATTGAGCACTTCATGGTAGCATAAACGAACGCGTAGATGGGAAGCTTAAAAGCGACAAAATACTCCGTTGGGTGCACATAAGACAAAAGCACTTTGAGGTGTTAATGAGTATCTTAAAGCAAAAATCAAAAACGGCGACAGGGAAAACCTTTGTGGGCCTTTGGGACCTTAAATTGAGGAATAAACAGAAGGGGAGTCTCTGGACATGACAAGTTATGGTGCTTTGTCTGAATTTGTCTCTAGTTACACTAAGATTCAATTTTTTCAGTTTGTGATCACACACCAGTGACCTTCCTCATACACGTGCCTTGGCGGTGAGCTCACACATAACAGCTATACTTATACTATTTTGCATTGAATTTCCACTACAAAAACGAAATACTGGATGATTGGGTATTATATGATATGGTACGGCTAGAGCCTAAGAAAGGTCAAGTCAGTGCATCGTTGGCAATCGCTATCGCAGAAAGGAATACCCATTTCGTGCAAGTTATACCGTATAGAGAAAAAGGAGAAATTTTAAATTATTTTTATTACTCATGTTGACGTTTAGTGATGTTCGTTCTTTTGAATATGGTTATTTCATAAAATTATGCTTGAAAGTAAGGACGTCCGCATCAGATCATTAACTTTGAAAAAAACAATCCTCTAATGAGAACCTGGCCCACCTGGAAGCGTTCCGCATCCCAGCACAGCTGTAAAAGTAAACAAGGGAATAAAGACCGAGCGGACCAGGGTTTTCACCATGTTTATTGGATTGTTTATCTTTGGGAGAATCACTTCTAAAAAAATTACAAAACATCATTTGTTGATAGGAATGAGTGAAGGTAAAAATTCCTGATTTCTGTTAAATTATTGTAAAATTAGCGATGATTTTACTCTTAAGCAGTGGTCTGCCTGTGATGCTGCCGTGGGCAAATTGGAAGCTTTGACACTTTCACGAGTTCTACACGTTCTCAAGCACTAAATTTGAATCACAAACTTGACGAATCGTCATTTCTATTGCAATAAGTATTAGCGTGAGGCCTCCTGTACCCCGAGACAGACGCGCGTCGGTACATGAGAAATAAACTGTGCTAAATGTTTAATGAGAACGACCTACGTGAAAGCGCTGACTCATCAAAAGCGATGATTTTCATGATGGTAGGGTTTAGATTCTGTTCCGCTTATCCGATACGGTCATAGATTGCAGTTCACAGATAGATATGGAAATGAAGAACAAAACACTGTTGTTAAAGAAAATACCATCTGGAAGAAAGCTTACGCTGAACATGAGCTGACAAAAAAGCAGAACTTTTAGCACGTGAACATCTTGACAGCAAAGTCCAACTTAAAGCAAAATCACACTTTTATATCTAATAATGTTGAGTAATATACAATGCTTTAAACGTCGGACATGATCCCGTCCTGTGTCTACATCTTTGCATATCACACAGCATTATTGAATATATATATATATATATATATATATATTTGTAGCTCATACCACCGCTCAAAGCGGTCGGTTAGAAAAATTCTTTGGTTATACAATCTTTGAATTTCGCTTAATTCTGTTCCAATATTATGCGGAAGTTCCCAATAAATAACTGAAATACCTGAAACATCTTAGCACCTCTGAAGAAAGCGAGCCTCGAAGAGAAGTAAGCCACCACGACTATTGTAATATTTATGCTGCACTATTACACCGCATTGTTGTATTGCATCACTAATGTTTACTAAGCACTATTATTAACACCACTGAACTACTCAACAGAATGAACTAGTGATCTGTTCCATTTATGCCGAGGTCAATCGATAGTCGGTCTTGGGAATGACTCAAAGCGGAAGCATTTTGTTATGATGAAAATAAAAAAAAAGAATGTTATTAGCCTAAACGAGGTTTGGTACATTTTTTTGGAATTATTTTGAATGGTCATTACGAGGTTTTAGAAACGGTCGATGTAATGATGAAAATCGTTTTCATAATTGAAAATTATGAGCAGAATTTTAACCATAGATTCCAAAATCCATATCGTGGAATTGCAATTGCACGCCAAATTTATCAGGTTGCACTAACATTATGCCCGATCGTGGTACTGACAGTCCAGTAAAATGGAATCAAACTACGTGTCGCGTGAAGAGACGATAGCAATGACAGTGAATTGCGCTTCATTTGCCATGATTTAAATCGTTTTCTGTTGCTAGAAATTGAAATTATTATAGTGCACTGTCTGATTTTCTCAATTTCTTACTGTCGCAAAGAGAAAACAAAATATACTATCAGCAGTTTCGTATAGTGGAGCGATCATTTATCTCAGTAGTGAGTGTATTCTTTTTGCTATTTGTCTTCCTAAATACCTAGAGGAAAAATCATTTTCAAAGATAAGACGCTCCTGCACTCTTTTCGTTTTCTTTTTCTTTATTAAGAGTTTGTTTATTAGAGATGTTTCCACTCTGTTGAGAGATAACTGAAATGAATAGCACAAGGAGAAATAATCTCTATTACGGAATGAACTTATGTAACATTGACTTATCTTCATTAGCTGCTTATCATTTTCACCGATGATTACCAGTAAATTCATTCAACGGCTTTTCCAGTTTATGATTACTTGGCCGCCATAATTTTCGGAAATTTTTCCAAGGTATTTGAGCTCTATGTTAGAGAAAAATCAAACTCTTATATATAATAGAATTTTTCGAGATGGACTTTCAGTTCACATTTTTTTCCTTTGCATGCTGAAGGGAAAGCATACTCGACAGCTAATAATCGTGGCCTTTTTTGTGTTTTCATGAACACTGATTAAGCGTAATAGATCTCTTTGATTCTACAAGTAATTTCTAGACACTGATCTGATCGTCACAAAATATTCCTTCGCTTAAACAACGCTGCAGCACAGAAAGCTATTTGCCTAAATTTCCAGTATTAGCAAAGTTCTACCTCAGCAATTGTGTGAGTGTGTCACATTCATCTTGGAGATTTAGTATATCAGAAGAGCAACCACTACATATTTTCATAAAGCCTTAGGTCAAATGATAATGACATATTGCCTGATGGGTGCGCTATGATATCGACTCCATTAAGTATCGTTGAGGTGACTGAATGCATATATAGCGTGTACAATGTGTCGCGGTTGCCTAGCGATATATCAAGCCAGCGCTGTTATCCTCCCATAAAAGTCTGATATCATATCATTGACACCAGAGAGATTAAAGTTTTGACGAGCCTTGATAGTGAGGGTTCATTTCGGTTATCCGGCAAGGAATGAAGAAACGCCCCCTTCGCTGGACATGAACTTTTCGTGAGAGTGTTAGTAATTATTCGGAAATTCAAGTCTCGGAAGATTTGCTCCCACCGGCTAGATCAAATTGTGTCGCTCCACTATACAAATATGTTAAACAGAATATATTGTTTGCTCTTTGCAATAACGAGAAATTAAGAACTCGGACAATGCTCGATGATTTTCCTCACTAGAATCTAGAACGTTTGACGGACGCGAAGCAAGTGACACCTCAGTGTTGCTGCAATCGTCTCCTCCAGATGCACTTAGTTTCTTTTCTCATTCTGCTGGACCTTTGATATCCCTGAGGATATGGTGAGAATATAGGTGACATCAACCCCACGTCTTCTTCACAACGTATTGTTGAGTATGTGAAATACCTTATATAATCTTCTTGCTGAAAAAAATCTCGACGGAGAAAGGCTTTTATCAGCAGTTTATTAGAAAATACTATGAGAAACCAAAGAAGAGTAATTTTCGCTGAATTGGAATTAGTTGGTAGAAAATTATGTGGCAATCTTGTGCTTTATTATTTTGCTCGCCGCTACGACCGATGATAGATTCTTCTCAAAAAATGTATTTTCAACGACGGTGTTTCAGTGTGCATTTCCATACTTGTCTTAGAACACTATCGAAAAGTGAGCTGTGATATATAAACTGCTCAATGACAGCCAGGTTTTTGCTTACATGAAAAGCTAAGTAGGTTTGAAAAACATGGTCAAAATGCGGCCGAGATTGAAGCAGCGCGAGGACAACGATGGTGAGTGGTCGAAGACATCGTGAACCAGGAAAGGATAATTTTCAGTTCGAAGCCACTTTAGGTTCTATGTACTGCTCGTTTCTCAGCACTCTTGCAGTCCACTAAATACATTCCTAAATCGAGTTTCACACATAGTTGAAAGAATCAAGCAGTACTGCATGATGTTTCAGAGATTTGAAAATTAAACCACCTCGCCTTGGGTCGCTCTAGCTGCAAGCAAGGAAAAAGGCACATTTATTTCATAATTGCTTCTGCCGAACCAACAAATCAAACTTTTAATCTTATTCCGACGTGTCAAGGAGATTTTAAACTGCGTAAATGACTCTGCCGCAAATGACCGATGGGCGTTGAGTGATTAACGAAACTGTGGTAAAGATGAACACATGCAAAAGCTTGCCAACTTACTTTTGACTTAAAAATTAGAAAGCAAAGGTAGTGCTGTAAAAGTCGTTTTAGAATAGGTTGTGGGTTTTGCAGTTTTCTCTTCCATTTGCGGTTAATTGCACTAACGATGCCCATTTGCCTCTCTTTTGCCGTGAGATTTAGACGAGTAATCATACCAGCTACAAATTTTTTTACCATTTGCATAGTGATAATAGGTAAATTTATGTTTCTACAGCATGTTGCTACAGGTATCCAGAAAAGACCTGGAAAGGCAAGATATAATTCTTGTGTCATATTGGAAACATCCCAAGATTCTGACAAAGATGGTCAGTATGGGAAACCGTCTCAGACTCTCCACTTTTTCTTTGGTGGAAAGAATGAATGTGGTAATAGCGATTTCTGTAAAAATGAGTTGCCTAATTAACAAAACTAACGATACTTCTCATGCTCCCGTTCTCTCCGTGGAATTATTGATAGATATTGAAATACTTCATGAACTGTTATTGTCTAGTGGTTCAAACTTTGCCTACGTCAATATTCATCAGCTTTTTAACATTTTCCTCAGAAGATAACAACAGAACTCGTCCCACAGCTCATAATGTTGTTCACCTGCTGGACGTTTGCTTATCAGTGAAGTTTTCAAGCTCCAAATGGTAACTGCTCACAGAGATTTGATTAATTTTTTAAATATTCATCGCGACCATGAGCCAAGTGTCGAGTGACGATAAATTTAATTTTCCACTTATTTATGATGTGTAATGATAACTTATGGGCACATATTCGGAGCTAAGATTATCTTTTTGTAGTGCATGAGAAATCTTATGCATAGTTAGCGCTGTAAGCACCAGTCCTTGTATAAATCTATGAACGCTTAGTGAAGCTGAAGGGGCAGCTTCGCATAGCTTCGATGCACTGCGTGCGATTAGATGTTTTGCAAGACTATTCTTCTTCCGTTTTTTGTGCGCTGCCGTCATGATAAGCAAAGGCTGTTAAAGAGACGAATTCTAGGTACTTTTCGGAAATGAGGGAGCAAATGAATATTCGACCTCATTCGCTGTACAATGATTTTTCACAGGAGTGTTAGTAGTAATTCGAAAGCTTGGGTCTCTGGCTAGCGCGTCACGTACGCGGTTTTTCAAAATACCTTCTTGTGACGCTGTAAAATCGAAAGTAAATTGCACTCCTTTGATAGCACAAGTCTCAAAGAACTAAAAAATGTGTTTGTTTTTTGGAAAGCTCCTCAGATAGTAATGTAGAAGGAAAAAATGTTTTTGTGATACACTTCGCCGAACAAAGCTCTTTCTGCAGACTATTAGTAATCGTTCGATGGCGTAGGTATTGGTGATTCCAACGCCGTGCTTATTTTCTGGAATGCCGTTTAACTGCAATGTAGCAAAAAAATAAGACCAAACGAATTTCACATATTCGGCAGCTTGTTCAACGGCTGACCTACCTGGTGGCCGACGGATCGGTGTCCTGGGAGTGTAGAATTGTGAGATACAACTTGCTATTCAATTGGGAACTTATTCTTCGCTTTGAAAGAAATACCATATAAAATGATTGACCCAGATATTACGAGATTTATTCTATACGTTCATATGCTTTTTGTTCTTCTAGAGAATTATACGCATGATAAAAATGGAGGTGCGCGACCGATGTAAGGCATAATCTTATTTTGAGCTTTTCAGTGTAATAAAATGGGGTTTCAAAAAGGCGGCCACGTAGGGTTAAAGTCTCCATTATCTCTCTCTATACATATCTTTAAACCTCTATCTAAGCATTTTGATGACTGCTGGAACGCCTATGAAGAATTCGTTTACAGCGAATGACGTCAAACATTCATATGTTCGTTTGTAACCGAAAAGTACCGAATTCTGCATTTGTTCGCTTCTCACTTCACGCACTAGTGGAAATAGTTTATCCCACTTCAAAGTTACAGTGGAAAGATATTATATTATTAGCTGAAGCTTGGTCGTTGATGGTATAACCATGGTTAAAACATAACTGAAACAAAGTTAAAGCCTTGATGATACGGTGTGTAATACTCGGGTCTCCGGAAATAGTGATCGCGGATTTGAAACCTAACAGATGTCCAAGTTTTGTTCGTATCTGAGCAATCTTATGGTTGTAGTTCACATTGTGCCTTGAGAAAGAGTAGGTAACGAATAAAGGTTACAACGACAGCGATAATTCTCTTGTATTTTGCTTGCGGCCCTTGATAATAATAGTTTTCAGGAGGCATTGATTCTCAGTAGCGCTATCGACGCGCTACATCAGCAATACTAAATTGCGGAAAAGAGGAAAAAGTTTTTTAACACCAGCGAAAAATTCAAATTCTATGCTTGTTTCACACAATATTGGTTACTGTAAATTCATGGGAATATCTGGGAAATAGTTCCATAAGAAACTCCCACGGCGATGCAACGAGCCTACGATGAGTTGAAAGAAGAGTACTCGACAGTGATTCGTCAAAAACGCGGGCTGATTCAGCAAGGCAATGGCAAACTTCACACGCATTGAAGACTAAGGAAAAGCTTGATATATTGGAGGGAGTCGAGGTCTTTCTGCACTCAGCTTACAGTCCAGATGATCTGCGCCGTCCAATTATGGTCATTTGCACTCAAACGAACATTTCCTGCGTGGATGCCGATCTGACCGAAAGAATGGTATTTTGAGGAGATTGGAAGCTTGCAGACGTTGGCGGAAGACCGTGGATAATGATGGCCGTTTTACGAAGAATAATTCTTGTTTATAATTGAATTTATATACAAACTTCGAATTTTCAGTAGATCTTTAGGGACTTTTCCACGGCCTAATAATGTGGCCAAAATTTCACCAGTTTCATAATCTTCAAAGACGTTTTTTTTTCAAAGTAAGTTCTCGCCCATATAAGACTGCGGCTGGTCATTGTCAACAAGAAGCGTGACCGATGCACTCCTATACTGTATGAATTTGTTGGCACCATGGTGCCAAAAATAGTGCAAGCAGTCATCTGTCGTCGTGCAGAACAACAAATCAAATTGTAAATGATAATGATATTTTCAATAATATCTTCTGCTAATGTGATTAACAGATAAAAGGAGCCAAACGCGTGACAGCTAATCAAGACGATTTTACTTGGTTTCCACATGTAACTACATCTACTTCAAGATGGAGGTGTATGCCAGCTACTCTCTACAAGAAACCGCTCCTCTGCCGAAATTAAGTCTTATTATCGAGGCGTTCCCAACCGCGTAAGAGAAACTGATCGTTGTACTGAGTGTTTGCGAATGTTAGCAGAGAAAGAAAATGTTGTAAGTGCTCGATAAAAAGCCGAGCAAGTACATACAAGGTGCAGCCCACGTAAGAAATTTCTTTGTTGAGAATATTTCATTTGCTTTCATTCAAAATGTGGTCGCAATCGTTCTAGGCCTTCGTAGTAAGGTTTTTATAGTGTAATCAGATTGTCAAATTATATTTTGTATTTTGTGCAGGCGAGGATGAAATGATTGTTCTAGAATGTGCTAATTATCGATCGTCAAAAGTACAATTTTATGCAAAAATGGTGAACTGTTGACAGGTAGTGATTTTCAGGTGAGTTGTTACTGTTGATGCTCATTTTATGAGTTGCTGATTGTTGAATAAATATTTTGAGTAAGATCCCTGGAACATCGGCACTATACGAACTGTTCGCCAGAAATATGTGTTTCTCCAAAGAAGTACTCTCCTCATTAATGAACGCGCGTTCTTCCTACAATTATTTCAGCAACATACTAAGGATATCTCCATACAAGCCTCTATTAGAAGTTTTTGCTTTGTTCTGTTTGTTTGGGAGGTGTTTTGTTACAGATGTGCTTTCAGGCCACGTTCTCACAAGACAGGATATAGAAATGCACAATAAGGGTGGAAAAGATGTTTTTCACATGGATGTGGTATTATTGTTGAAAAATGACGACTTTCAGGACAAGTAGTCGTTCTGTACACCGAAAATATCTTCACAAAAGTTTTATTCGTAATATTCATTCTTTCTATGGCGATGACATATGACATATATATTTTACCTATACTATCAACACAAACCAGCTAAGATGTCCATGCTGCGGATTTAGTACTGCGAGCGTAAATGTGATTTTCTTTACAATGCTTATGAACTTTTAAAGAACCAAATGCAGCGTAATAAAAAAAATTAATAGTGTCCAAATTTGAACTGTTCAATAACTAGCAGTGTGATGAAAAACTATCTACAGTTCCCAGCCCATCAAGTAAAGCAAACTGAGAGTGAAACATAATTTTATTTTTGCTGCTACAGCGTGATAAAAAGGCTTTCAAAAATCGAATCTATTGGCAAATTGCAGAGATTCAAGCTTTTTAATAATTACCAAAAATCTAAGAGAAAAGTATTGTCAAGCGAGAAAGACGTTTAAACAATCTTGTACCCGAGTTGGTACATCTTATTCCGAACAAGTTATTTCTTTGTGGGAAATTCTGAATGTAAGAGAAGAGTATCAAGGGATCTCCACCTTGCACACTTTACTAAAACTTTATACTTTGACTGATTATTGAACTAGAGAACAAAGACTTTGAAACGTTAGCCGAGTAAACTCCTTTCTATCAACTTCGTACTGTTGAATCAATTACTAAAGAATACAAAACCGACTAAATGCCGAAGTTTGAGAGAAGTTAGTTTCCACGTGATTATTGAACATATCAGCTATCTAGTTTATTGTTAACATAAAGCAACAGTTTAAAATAATTTAACAAGAGTGTTGGACAGTGGAAGCACTCTAGGATTGATTTTGCTTTATGAGACGGTAGGTAAAGCCGATAAGATGTGCGATCCATGCGGATCCGATGCCAAAGCTTGAACCATTTTGTTCACCACGCTTTGCCACATGTCTCTAGACCAATTCGTCATGATAATGTTTAAGGTCTACTGATGAGTTTCTCTTCTTTTTACAAGAAAGTTGTGGTGAAATTAGATAAAAACAAACCGAGAGAGCTCCTGAAAATGACAAGTCTTGGGAAGGAATATTCACCAGCATTGCTGCACCTCTTAGCATACATTTCTGCTTCTCGTTGCATATACCTGTCAGTGTATTGCTAACGACTACGCAAGTTGGCATTCCTCCAGTTGTAAACAACTTCATTTTTCGAAATTCAAATCGAAATCGGCTTTTTTCTGTTATCTGGTGACAAATGAAGAAACGACCTCTTTCGCTGGACGGGAACTTTCTATAAGAGTGATAATGACCATTCGAAAGCTTAAATCTCTGACTGCTGTGCTAAGCAGCCGTTTTCTGAAATAACCTTTTTTCGTTGTAGCATTCAAAATAAATTACTAGGCTGGGGTAAAAGGTGCTCATAATCCTCGAATAACTCAAATTTCATGTTCGCTTTACAAAATATCGACCATTGTAAAATTATGGGAATATCTCAGGAACACATTTAGGAATTTCTAGAATTCCACGATGCGTTGAAAGAAAAACACCCCGACAGATTCGCCTAAAACGAGCGCTAATTCAGCAAGGTAATGCAAACTTCACACGGCAAAGAATACTTGGGAAAAGTTTGATGATGTGAAGGAAGTCGAGGTCTTGCCATTCCCAGCCTGCGGCCTAGATGCTGCGCCGTCCGAATATGAATTTTTCCGCTCAATGGAACATTTTCTGCGCCGACACCGACTTGAGACATTTGATCACGTTGAAGAAGCACGCCAGGACTTTTTTGATTCAAGCCCAAAGAATGGCGATTTCAAGCAGATCTGAAAGTATGAAGGCCAATGGCCGAGAATCGTGGATTATGATGGTCGTTCATCTGAAAAATAATTACTGTTCTCTTTAGCTGAATTTATGTATAAACTATGAATTTTTAGCGAGTGTTAAGAAACTTTCTCCTTAACCGAAGATGTTCTATGTCCTCTGAGCACTTTGATTTCTATCACGTTCATAATTTGCGAGAAGCCGAGAAGCATATGAACATAAGTAGGAAATATCGTAGTATCAGATTCATACGTTTAACCTGGAGTTTATTTCCAAGCAAAAAGTCCCTAATTAAGTAATAAAAATTGTTGCACTCCACGTGCATAACACCTCTATACGACCATCGATCGAGCGCTCATAGAATCCACTGCAAACATTACCTCATCCCCCCGTTTATGTCCGGCCCACACTTTGACTGAAAAATAACGCCCCCGTATGTGAAACTTGATCTTATTTTCCCTTCTACAACTGCAATGAAACGGTATTTCGAGAAAATAAACTTAGCTTTGGAATCAGCGAAAATTAAGCAATCGAGTGGTTACTAAAAAGTTCAAGGAAGCGTTTTCTCCTGGGAGAATTCTAAGTGGGTGAAATACAAATGTTTCACTTTTGCTACAGTGCTATAAAAAGACTTTTTTAGAAACTATGTAGAGCAACAGGAGGTGATTCAAGCTTTTGAATGATCACTAAAAGTGAAACGAAAACCCTTTTCCCAGCGGAAGTGATTATTTCTTCATTTGTCGCCAGATAACAAGAGACTAAAAATCTACTGAAAAAATGCTAGGCACATTCACTTTACACAATCGACTTGAAACCATTCCTAATAAGGTGGAAGACCATGTCGAGGCACTTCTTGAAATAGTTCAAAACCGGTAGCTGAATGGATTGAGAGATAATTCTTAGAGTCAACTCAAATTTGGTTAACTCCAAGAATTTCTTCTCAAAGGAAAGTGTTATTCGAGAGCAACGTTTGTTCTTTGTTTTATCAGTGGTTATGTGCGTTTTATCGCAGTTGTTTATGTATGTCCCCACCTTTGTAAAGTTTTGATGCAATCTATCATAATCATAAAGAACTTGACGTAAAGCTCACGATGCTTCCAGGACTGCCAATGGTTTAGACGCTTATGAAGAATGACTTTACAATGTGATTTAAACTTCGAAAACGTTCGCTACTCATGAGTTGCCCTACGGCGAGCAAATTCGTAGCATTTTCCCTATAAAGTAGAGAAGTATCTTGTTATCACAAATTAACGAAATTGTGTCCTTGAAAAACAGTTCTTAGCTAAAGAAGAATGCCAAAAACATAAATCATTGAAACATTCTCCAGATGCGCAGATATTTGTTGATTTTTCATCCTATCACTTTCAGACGTCAAATACTGCTTTGAGACCGCCTTGTTTCTTACAGCAATCGCTCATGACTAACTTCGACAGTCGATATGGAAGTTTTGATCATTTTTTGAAAATGGGGAAAATCTAAGAAATTTTTATCAAGAGGGCTGAGCTAAAAAACGATTGAATGCTAGAAGCACTGGGATCCGCACAATGGAAAGAGCATTGTAAAGATGGACAATAAAGTGTCCAGATTGTCTATTTCTTAGTATGCAGAATATTACTGTCTTGGAAAGCTTGCTTAGCTTCATGATAAAGTTGTATAATGGAAGAAAACCTTCCGCATTTTCATCAGTTGGATTGATTCTATCAGGCATGAAAAATATCCGTTGAGCAAGTTGGCACATTACATTTTGGGTTACAGAACATTTTCAGAGCAATTATTTTAAGAACACATAATCTAGTCGCTTTTTACTCTATTCCTTACATTCTTCATTCAACCTGCCAGTAACCAGAGATTCTCCACCTTGGAGAATCTAATGCTCTGCTTAATTACGAGACAAGAATGCTGAAGCATTGGCTGAATAGATCGTTATATCAGCGTCATGTTGTTCACTCAATCAACGAAGAATGTATATTACAATATACCCAATATTGTAGAGTGTACCACAACGTTCAACGGTCCAGCCTACGCTCCCGAAAAGAGTGAGACCTGGGTTCGGATCCCGCTGACGCAAATGTTTTTGCACACCACTTTACCCTATTGCGCACATTGTAACATCATAACACCGCAAGTGGCGGTCAAATGAAAAGAATTCTGAAGAATATATGATTGATTGGAAACGCCAAAGTTGAAAGATACTTGGTTTTCACATGATTATTGAACATTTTTGTTAATCACTTTATTGTTTTCATAAGGCAACGCGGTTTGAAAATAATCAAATAAGTAAACAGTACAATCGAAGCGCTCTACAGCCGATTTTCGTTTTATGAGACGGTGACTACCGCCGAGAAGAATTGCATTCCAAACGGACGTGATGCCAAGGCTCGAGCTGCTCTGTTCACCACGCTCTGCCACATGTCTCTCGACCAGTTTGCCATTATGATGTTTGAAGTCTAGACAGTTTTTTCATTTCAAACGAAGTTGTGTGAGAAAAATAAAACATTGACCGAGAGTGTTCCTGAGATTGACCTTTGTTCTGAGGGAACAGCGGAGAGCATCTCGTTTGCACCGCCGCCGTTCAACATACACATGTCCTCGTTGCATAGTGCAGTCACTGTATTGCCAAAGATTACGCAAGTTGGCTTCATCATCATGGCTGCAGACGATGTGATTGAACAAACGCTTGTTTCTACTCAAAAAAAAAAATCAGAAAGATGCTTTAGCTTTAGTGGATCAATAATCGATGTCCGATCGTTTCAAAAAAGTTGAAAGACCAGGCAAAAGCACTTCATGAATAGTTGATACTAACAGTCGAATGGTTCAGAAAGTAATTTTTAATCTAACTCGAATTTGGTAAAATTCAGAATCTCTTTTCCAAAGTAAAGTATGTTTCCACCGGAAAAGGTCGTTATTCTTACATCACCTATTTCGTGCTCTTTATCTCATCTGTATTACTATTTCCCCACCTCAGAGTGACCAAAACTCGACATAGACCCCTCAGTGCTTTTGAGGTCACTGTGTGTTTGGACGATTCCTTTCAAAAAGCGGAGACATCTTGTTGGCAGAAAATAATGAAATTGTACTCTTAGAGAGAACAGACATACTTCAATAGCTAAAAAATACCCGAAAATCTAAACCATTTTGAACGCTTCCTTCATGTCCCAATAATTATTGAAATCACACCATGACTCTGATGAACGGACTTTGTACGTTGACAACTTACTATCAATGGCGGCCATTGGGATAACTTCCACGCGTTTGCATTCCAGTGGTGTGTAGGCTATGTTGACCGAGAGCTGATTCAAAATGGATGTGATTGTAAAATCAGGGAGGCCGGCGGCGCGGCCCTGTTGTTCGAGAACATCAAGCACCTTGAGAACGAAGTTTTCTCTGAATAGTAGAATCTTTATGAAAGTTCTGAACGAAATCATGTGAAGCCATGCAAATCATGCTGGGGCCAAAGCGCCAACGATTCCTATAAAAATTTGAGTTTTTGAGCAACGCAGAAAAAATGAACACGCTGCTTGCATTACAGTACGCGTGACAAATCCTCTGGCTGCATCTGCACTCCTCGAAATTTCAGCGACCTGAGCTGCTGTAGGTGAGTCTGAGTAAACCATAGCCACTGGCAAACAGAAGCCAGTGATGTTGAAGGTCCTTGAGCTCACTGAAATTTACAGCTGTGTGACTAAGTATATAAAAGTAAAAAAATATCTATTGACCTTGTTAAAAGATAATCAGAAGTTGGTAATAATGGAATTAGGCGAACAAATGAAGAATGAAGTTGATTTAAAAATAGTTAGATAAATAGTACTAGTCAGCGGCGGTTAAATCTCGCCATTTGATTCTCATATCGCTAGCGCTATATTTGAAAAAAATGTTCTAACTATTGCTTTGCATTGGACAGAACTATTACTCTTGAATATTGTTCGCTGGTATTGCAGCATAGTTATGTAGCAGTAGAGATATTAACCTGGCTGGGCTCATAAAATAATGTCTGAAAAAAATACTAGTCAAATTAGACAATTTTGAGGAAATAAGAAGAAATAAATGTTTAACAAATACTTGATCCTCCCGGAAGTGTTCCACATCCCAGCACTGTAGTGAATATGAGCAGAAGAATCAGAAACAGACGTACAGGAACATTCGCCATGTTTACCAGAGTAGTAACCTTTAATGATCACCTCTAAAGAAATTAGAAAAGCATCACCCCTTGGGAGATTCAGCTGAGTTGAGATTTCCTGTTTTACTTTTAATCACTGAGAAGTCAGTGACATAATTTTCTCAAACATTAGTTCATCTATGACTTTATACCATGAGCACATTAGAGGTTTTGACTTGAACAAAAGTTGAACGCATCCGTAAATTGCTCGAACTAAAGAAAAAAATCTTTGCATCGTTTTTCTATTACGATAGATATTTACGCTGAGAACTCCTCAACTACGTGGCACGTGGAAATCAGGGCGTTAATGATGTAACAATTGTTGAATGAGAACAAGCTACGTGATAGCGACGGTTTTCCAAATGCACTGATCTCCTTGCTGGCACAGGCTGAATTCTGTTCCGCCCATCTTAATTTCCATTGCCGCTGTCTTTAGACATATATGGAAACTTGGAGCAAGACACTGTCGTCATATATGCACTTTTAAGATGAAAATCTTGCAATCATCATATTAATCGACAAAAAAGAAGCAGTTGTTTCGCCTTAAAATATTTTTCACACCAAGTTTCAATATGACGAAGACCATACTTTTTTAGCTTTTCTATTTTCCCTTATAGCTACTGCAAATAAAATGCCTTTTTCTCTGACTACAAATCGTTCTAACATCGAACGCATAGCGCATTATCGCGTTCATATATAGCTAAACAGGCACTTTCCCCGAGTTACCACCAACTAGTAAAAAAGAGTAAATCTCAGAGGTTTTAATGAGTACTTGTTTTCCAGAAAGGCCTTATGGCGTGATAAAGATAAAGAAAACTCTGGGCGTTGATCAATCTCTGAGGTATGCCCCATGAATTGGTCTAGAATTTTTAACTCCATTCAAGGTGATTGAATGCATCTCTGGCCTTTACAATGATTCGCGGTGCTCTCCCACTGTAGCGAGTCAGTGGTGCTATCCTCTAGACAAGTCTGAGACCTGTCTTGTAGCACGTCGACCTCAGAGGGATGGATGGCTTGGTGAGCCATGAGCGCGTGATCGAACTATTGATCTCATGTGTGACGCAGAGCACCTCTGACCACTGCGCCACATGCGCTATACGGCACGGTAGCAGGGAAAAAGAAATTGTGATTCAAACGCTGTTATAGCACGTATCACGCTCTATATGAAACTTTTCCCTTAGATTCCTAGTTTTCAACGTAAATCTCGGCGATTTAGAAATGTGCTCGTTTCTCAGAAAGACTTTTTCGCAGCGCTGTGGCAGAGAAATGAAGTTGTGATTCACGACTTTCACACGCAAACACGACTTTGCGCGGGGATTTTCATTGTTTTCGCAGATGTTTCCTTCGTTTCGTAGAAACTTCTAGATTTTTTGTAATGGATTTGCAGGAATTTTCTCTATCGTATTGCACGCCTAGGTTTTCCATTTTCATTTCAATTTACCAAAAAACCCCTCTGATAAGTCTAAGTGTGAGTCGTGTAAGCCCACGCACCGAGAAGACATAAACGTGTAGAAGAATTCTCGGAGTATCAAACTAAAATGTTTTGCTTCGATTTTCCTCAAAGCGGAAAAGAAATCTTAATTTCAATAACAAAAATGACGCCACACATGTGAAATGCGCAGCGCGATCGATAATCCTCCACTCACACACTTAGCAGCGACCAATGTGAGGCTTATTCACAGCTCAATCTTATTTTTCTATATCACGCTAACTGTGTGAACCATAATATAATTTTTAGTACTATAGCGTTGTAAGAAGACTCTTCTAAGCAGAGCACTCTTGCACTCCACAAGATTTTAGCTTCAAAGTAATTACTAATACCAATGGAGAGCCTTTGATAAATGAGAAGCTCTCCATATATCTGGCAATTGACATTTGAGCTGAAATGCCATGTAGTCTGTCAATGGGCTCTTATACAGCCCGATAGATACACGTGCTCCGACCTTGACAGCCTCATTAGTCGGGCAGGCTTTTCGTCTTTAGCCAATCCTTTCGAAAGTGCTCCATTCCCTTACGTACAGCAGGCGACGACACACGATTAACACATGCCGTTAAGTGAGATAAATCACTAGATTGGCAGTGTTGTAGACTCGTTGTTCTTCGGTGGTATTTTTGAGATATTATATCGTTCCTTCTCACTGTTTACTTAAGATCACGCTCAATTTTCAATATATCTGATAATAATGATTTGAGCCATCATGTCACGTGATCTGTTATCGGCTCTTGTACGGCCGATATGATATAAGAAAAGGTCTCTATATTTGTGAGCAGTCACCCTTCGACCTTCCAAACAACGTCATATACGTATAATCCGTTATGGCTCCAAAAAAGCGTTTTTTCCTCTGCGAGAAAGGTGTGGATTTTGGTTAATGAGACGGGGTCTTGTAATTATTCACATTTTTGGACTTCTGTAATGTTAGCTATGGATCATCATGTCATGACACGAACCATATTTTAGAGCTGGTGTCTTCGAAGGTCTGTATAATTAGCTATGGGAAGATTAGCGTAATCGATTTCTTTGTAAAAGACGAAGAGAGCAAAGTATCAAATAAAGCTGATATAACAACAGTGTTCTAGCTCATGTGGGGCTGGGGCCACTGACGAGTAGGCCGAAACCTCCGAAACACCGGTGTATGTATGGCTCTGGCGTATCAACCTCGTTTGGCTTTGGACATACTTTTTTGAAATTGTTTTGCATGTTTATTGAGAGGTTTTAAAAGCAGTCGATCTTATGGGTCAATTTTGATCTAACAGCCGAAATTCATCGACTGAAAAGTGGTGATAGACCAATGTCATTGTACACTATGCCATCACCACATACGCCTTCCTCGTTGCTACAATGCGGGGCTTAATGTGGGGTGGGGGTCACCTGCCGAGGAGGCCGAAACCTCCGAAACACCGCTGTATGGCCCTGGCGTACCAACCTCGTTTAGGCTTTGGACATTCTTTTTTGAAATTACTTTGAATGTTCTAGCTCAGTAATCTTAGAAAACATCATGCGACGTCTGCGTTCGAGAAAACTTAACTTATTCTTGTCAGTTTTAGACAGATGCAAAGCATAATTTGAAGAAGTTATCCAGCTTATAGGACATTACCCGCAGTGATCGCTTAAATTGAATTGAGATGTTTCATCAACGACATTGGCCACAGAATGCGAAGAAGCATGATGACTATTTGCTGACGCAACTTCGCTTTTATAAATTGTCTGAAGCCATCAGCTGTCCCATTCCTTCGAAAAGACATAGCATTTGTTTGTTGCCGTGTAAGACACATGATAAGTTCAGTCGTTAAAAATGAACCATTCTTCCTTCATAAGTGATGCGCTCATCAGACTACTATTGCTTTCTAAGCATTGCTTTGCCATCTGTCTCATGCTGCACTCATTCGTCGCACTTCGTCAACGTTTCAATTTGCCTATCAAATGACCAAATTTTCTGCTGGTAACTGAAATATTTCTAAGATAAACCGTATTATTCCGATTTCAAAAAACGAATGTGAAACATTTGTGATGCAATTTCACAACTCATTGCTATGCTGTAGTAGCCGAAGGATTCAAGCTCTACTCATCTGATGTGTAGAAGAGATTCAATAAAGAAAGCTTCTTCACCGAATTCCGTTACTTCAAAAAGCAATTTCATGACGCAGTCATCGGCATGAAGTCGTCAGGAATTATATATGAAATTTACGATTGCTGCAAGATACTGAATAAGCAGCTCAGTGCCGTTTTTAATGCATTGCTATGCGACAAGCAATTTCAACGCAGAATTGTTTTCGTGTCTACCATGTACTTCTGCATTTCGGGAACGTTAACGACCACAATAATGCTATATCTAGTAGGTCAGGTGATATCATAAGCATATCCACTAAGCGCCGAAGACAGTCACCATTATTGAGCATCGAATGCAGGTACTAAGCGCCTGCTTACGAAGCACACGCGACAAAATGCTTGCTCAGTTAAAGAAGAGCGCTATGAAAGAACAAATTTGTGCCCTGCTCTAAGACGACTGAATTCAAGGAGAGTTGAGTGGGCCCTGATAAAGTTGGAATTGCTGAAACATTGGTTTTGGTACTCAAATTCAGTAATATAACTGCGTGTGTACTCGACAAGAAAATTAGGTAAGTATGAAAAATGATTGCAACACGGCTGAGAGTAAGGCAGAGCGAGGACTCACATGGCGTGCAGTGGAAAACTTAGTGAAACCTTGGGAAGGATAATCGCTGGCTTGAAGCCGCCTTAGCTCCTATGTTCTGGTCGTTTTCTTATTCCTGTGATCTAATAAGTGGAACGGAAAAAATGCTCTTACACATAGTTGAAAAACTGAACAGTACTGCATGGTGCCTTGAAATGTGGAAGTGCAAATAACCTTTCACCTGAGTTGATCCAGCTGAGAACAAGGAGGGACTCTTCCTCCTGATTGCTTCTGCCCAATCAACAGTTCAAAATTTTCGATCTCAAATCTAACTTCTCAATGTCTTAGCCTGCATAAATGGCTCTGCTACATATCACCGACAGACTTTGAGTAACTTACCGAGCCTGAACGTCAACAAATCTTTCAAATAGATGATTACAGGCAAAAATTAAGCCATGGTCCACTAAAACACTGTATTTAACTATTTCATTTTTATTCTGACTTCGTAAATAGAACGCAAAAGTAGTGCTGCGGCAGTCTTCATATAATAGTGAACTTTGCAGTTTTCTTTTCTTCCCCGGTCATTTGCATCGACGAACTCGTTTTTTTCTTCTCTCTAGAGATTCACACGAATGGTCATCTCAGCTACAAACTTTGTTACAGTTTGCATAATGTTAACGGCTGAGTATATATTGCTATTGCATATTGTTTTCAAAAGAATCCAAGAAGACCTTGAAAGGGAGCATGGAATTGTTTAGAGACCACAACCACTTAGTCTCATTTCGCATACGCAACTTCATTTCTCAGAGCACTAAACACGAAACCTAGGTAAACAACAGTAATCACTGGGATTGAACTAATTTGTCAATATTTTGAAAAACATTTTCAAGGCTTTGACAAGGGTAGGTCGCCAAAGTGGAGCGTATTTTAGAGAAGCGTAGAGGAGTATTGGCGATTTTCGCATAACAAATGGCTTAATTCACATGACCAGCGATGACTGTCTTTCCTAATGGTTTTGCATTTTCCGAAACATTCATAAAGAATTTATATCCAAGGTGGAGAATGTTATTGCGCGCCTTTCGTAGTCCTCCTGTGCCTGTGGAATCACTGGAAGATTTTGAATTATTGCAGAGAACAACTATTGTTACCAGTAATTTTACTTTTGCCCAAATCAATCGAACATCAGCTGTTCAGCATTTTGCGTACCCCACGTTTAGAGCCTAACAAGGTATACGTTGGTTATCAAAATGCTCGAAACAGGATAATATGGCTTCCTGATCCCGAAAGAACTCCCGTAAGGCAGCGCTGCGCAGGATGAGCACAGAGAGGCTGCTAAAATCTCAGGGCCGAACTGGACTGCCAAAATATAGAAACCATTTGAAAATATAAAACACATCGTTCAGATTCTTGATATTCAAGCTGTCGAATGAATACTAGGACCTCGAAAAGGGATAAGAAACACTTTATTTGAATATGGGTGCAGATGGGCGAGAAGCGCCGAGAATACCTCACTGGAGACACAATTCTAACCATCAGTTTGAATGATAGCGATGTACTAAGTTTCTTATTCGAACGCGGCTGTCTTTTACCGCTTAGGATTCTTTCACTATCCATAAGTACTCGACCGTTTCTCGCTTACTTCAACTCTGAATTTAATTGAAAATAATCGAATGATTGTCATAAACTTTGTTATAGCGAGAGTTATCGATGAACTAGTATCGAACACAGGATGCATTATCATTCTTGTTGCAGATTACTCATTGTTCTCAATTTTCATTTACTACGATGGCTTTTGGGTCTTGCATAGAACAATGGTAAATCAAAGCTAGAGTTTTTTTTTATAGTGATATCCTCCATACAATTCAATGCAATTGATTAATTGTCAAATTCAGCATAATGATGTAATAAATCAACGTTTTCTTCTATAGAGAGCACATATATCTAAACCAAAATTATATGGTGAAAAAGAGAAATCTTTTTCATCGAATTTGTACGAGAAATTCAAAAATTTTTGCAGAACGGAGAAAAAAACCTTAATCAAATAGCGAAAATCGCGTATTTTGCTCTGCTCGCATCGATTTCATAGCCGCCCGTCGAGGGTTAACTGCTCGCATTATTTATTAAAGTGCATTTCGAAGGCTAACCATTCGAATCTATATGGTTTTCTTGAACATCAGCTATGCCTGAATAGCCTTAGAAGTATTCTTGAGATCTAGGCGATTGACAAGTTTCCTTGGTAGTGCGGGCATCCACTAATTAATCTGCCCTGAATTTAACAAATGAACCTAAATAATGATTACCTACAACATTCAATGCCAAATCAGGACTCACTGTCACTCCTTGCATTCCACTGGATGGTAGCTGATGGTGACACTGAGCTGAGTCAAAATGGAGGCGATATCATCGAGGAGACCGGTGGCGCCTCATTGGCGTTCGCAGCATGAAACACCATGAGAACAAGTTTTCGCTAATTGGTAAAAACAATATAAATTAGTGAAATTTCGTGATGACATAAAAACCGCATCAAAATCAAAATGTCGACGGACTCCTTCAAAATTGAAGTTCTCATTTATTGCATCTATAAGGTGTACACTCACTGCCTGCCTCAGGTCATACCCACAATAAACTCAGACTGGTAATATTGAAGGCCTTTGTGCTCACTGCAGCTAAAGCTCATGAGTTTTTGGCAGAATAAATGAAAGTTATCGATCTGCTAAGGCTCTAAGTATTCTCATAAACTAGTATTATTAAACTTAGGGCAAATGAATGAATGAAATAAATGAAAATTAGTTGAATAATAGTGGTGGCTAACGGTAATTAAATGTGGTCACTCAATGTTCATATTGGTGGTGCTACCACCTATATGACCTGTGACCCCGTTGATCGTCGGCTCACTCTAGCAGACACCAGTGAAACCAATCATTTTTCTCAGGTATTTTTGGCTACGGGAATTTTGTATCTTTGCGCGCTGGAAGAGACGTATCTTTCAGATGGATACCTCCTCGTCCTAACTAGAAAATTTTCTGCGGTGTCGGGGCGCGAAGTACAGCGACGGGAGTTCAACTCCCCAACAGAGCCTCCCAACTGAAAGTAAATCCGAAGTTTCCACCCAGAAAGTGCGAGCAGTTAGAAAATGCCACTGGATCGAGCTACGAGTAAACCGTACCAGGAGTGACTGCCATCTTGGTAGCTACTTGTCAAAATCCTCCCTCTGATCCATGGTATTCTCGTTCTGATCCACGAGAACCGGCGATTGCTCTAATGTAGTGACGACTGAGAAGGATCTGGCTAAGTTGATTTGGGGACCCTCGAAAAAAAACCAGCTAATCTAGCAAGAAACCTACATCCTTGGCACCGCTCACACTGGGTACTTCTTTTGACTCCGGAGAGGGAGAAGACCGATAAAAGGATCAAATTTCGGCCAACGATACGCAACTGGTAAAGGATAAAACGGACAAGCTTACGGTGCGTCATGGAGACTGCTTGTTGTCCATGGCGACGGAAATTGGAGGCCGACTTCCTCGAAAGCAAAGCCTATTTTTCACTGTGGAACTACGAACTAGGGTGAAACAAAGCCTAGTTCGTGGATCTCAACAACGTTGGTGGCTATTATGAAAAGAAACAGTGCTTTAGGGCCAAAAATTTACATTTTTCCTGAAAAGTATCTTCAGAGTTGAGTGTATAGACTCTGCCAGGCTACTCCGGTAATATACTAATCTTTCCGTCTGATAAGATCTCTCCAAATATTGAATAGCTAAGAATCATTTGAAAAAAGCAGCAATACAGCTTTGTTGAAAGAATTGTGGAAAAAATTGGCTTCACACTATTATGGTTTTCGTATTGAAATAGTGACAACCGGTGAATTCTTTGGCATAACTTTTTCTATATGAAACCAGATAGAACTTTTTTCGCTTTCAGCAGTGGTATTATGCTCTAAATATACCCAATGATGTAAGCTATGTGCATGACTTATGCATCAGGCGGCGCTCAAACCCGCATCTCACTCTATCCGGAGAGCGTGCTCTAACCTATTGCAATAGCGACGCCCGCTTCGAGACCACTTTTTTACGCTACAGCGCATCTATCTGTCAGAAACCAGCTATCAACGGCTTGACCCACGTGGCCGGTATCGACAATGAATCCAATCACGCTAACAAATATTAGGTATTGGATGATCAAATACAATTCCTTTTTTATTTGACCTCTTTTAGCGGTGAGATGATGTTATAGATATATCACAGTGATGTAGAGTGATGTGCAAAACCTTTGAGCCAAGCGATTCTCGAACCCTCATCACACCGTGTTCGGAAACGTGTTCTAAACCGCTTCACTACTGACGCCCGCTTTGATACCACTCTTTCTACGCTATGGATATACCTATAACATCACACTGCCACTAAAAGCTTCTAAAAAGAATCTTAGTTACATTCAATACCCAATATTCGCCAGCGTGTCTGGGTTTGATGTCGATAAGGGTTACTGGACCGAGCAGTTGATGATCGGTTGTTAGCAGAGGAATGCGTTGTAGCGTAGAAAGAGCAGTGTGAAAACAGACTTGGTAGTGCAACGGGTTAGAGCGCGCGCTCGCCGGTAGACTGAAATGCGAGTGCAAGTCCCGCATGATGCCTAGCTTTTGCACATCATCCTAGTTTATTAGGTAAGACCAAATAGTCCTCTGTGAAGCTAAAAAACCCACGAGAACGCAGGACGTTATCCTTCTCTCATTACGAAAACGTTGCTTACAAACAAAACTCAACACTGATATTAGAATTTTCGAGCAATCGAGTAACATTTAGTGATTTGATGAAAAACTTTTCTCCAAAAAACCAAAGAAATACAGTCGTAGCCCACAAAATTTGACTGCACTCCACACCATTCGTATTGAAAAAAGACGATTTTTCAAGCAACTGTGTGATATCTGCTCTAAAATGTGTTCATATGAGTCTTTTTAGTAATAGTTTATTCTTTCATAAAAATTCTCCTATAACCAAAATCTTACTTTGTAGTACCAAAATCTCTACTGAGTAGGTAGAACAACACACTTCGAAAGCAAAACGTAATTTCTTCTCGTAGCAGAACGAAAATAAGATGGCATTTCCAAAAAGCAATTTCAGTAATGGAATTAAGATTTTTCATAATATCGAATGACATATAAAAACATGAAGAGATTCTACATAACAACTGGGAACTTTCTTCTAATCGGAAAATGTAGTTTTGCCGTCGAAACATGAGAGACTTCTTGACACCTGAACACCAGCTGCTAAAATTATCCTTGCAGAAATCTCTTCTACGATTTCTCATCGTTTATTCACGATATTGTCTTTTCAGAACTCAAAATTACCAGATAATTTCCATATTTCTATTTTCACGCGCGCTGTCACAATCTGCTTCTACTTCCGCCGCGCGTGACACGGTTTAAAAAAGGCCGCTCGTTGTCAAGATGTCAAAAGCTTATCAAAGCGATGGTAATGTCACACCATTAACAAATTATCCCATTATTTTAGACTTAAGTTGATCGGTATTAAAAAATATCATAACTATCGATAGCTGGTATTGCTGTCCTGCGGCACTTGAAAGACCTAATTAATAAAGTTAAACTAAACACGTTTTCTGTATTACCTGTAGAAGATAGGCTCAAGTCGTCCATTTAGACTTTGCAAACACCATTGAACTACTGAATTCCACAGACTTCTCTTTTCTTACCACTTAAGCAATATGATGATATTATAACTGTGTACTGAAGAGTGTTGAGAATCGCAGAAAATAACAGCGGAAGAGGAAACACAGTAGTTCAGTGGTTAGCACGTGTCCTGTGAAAATGGAGAGACACGAGTTCGGCTTTCGCCCGAGATGCAAAGTTTGTGTACTACTCAACATTTTCGGGTACTTCAGAATCAACTATTTTTCCGTCCTCAAAGATTTAACACGGCACTTCAAAACAAAACAAAGATTCTTAAGCATTTGACTATCTCTTCATTTACGGATCGTTGTCGTTTAAAGTGTTAACAGCAACATGTGCAGCAACGAAGACTTGCATAATGTGTGAATGAAAGTCACCTGCTGTCAGGAATTTTTTAAAAAGCCATTTGATGATGATATAAGTTGTTTCAAGCCGTTAGAACTAGTGCTATACAGGTACCCGTTTCGTCCTGTTGGAATTCATCAGTAGCACCCTCCCTCAGTTCAGTCGATCCCCTGAGGCTAAACAATTTTCTACAGAGAAATCGGCGCGTAATGAATCACCCGAAGTCAGATGATGGAATTACCTGACATGTGGTGGCCGGCAGTCATGCTGGTGGTCTTTACAATGAATCATACCTTTTCCTTTTTATTTAGCCTCAGCGGATTGGCTGAAGCAAAGGAGGCGCTGAGCCCCAATAGGAGGAAAGATGCCTGTATAGCACTAGGCCTAAGGACTCAATAGATGTTATATCCTTTTCAGATTATACTGTTTCAAGCGGGTCTATAAAAGAGCGGTCGACAGAAGAAAGAGCCATCTTTTGATCATAAGGTGCGTCCGTCCACCTTTTCTCTCCAATGCATACTTTTCATAAAAGGCTACGAGACGACGAGTTCTGCCCGACTGACGAGATTGTGAGATCGAAACATGTGTATCGAGCTGTACAAAAGCCGTTTACCTGACCACATGACATGTTGGTTCAAATAAAAATGAAGAGATCTATTGAAATTTGAGCGTGATCTCAACAAAACATTCGAAAACAGGTATAACTTCTCATTCTCAATAGAGTGCTTTTGAGAATGTTGAGTGGCATGACATTCTTACCTATGCAAGACTATGAAGCGCTTGTCTTCAAAAATCAATTGAAAAATTTAAAACAACCAAATCTCTCTAATGACGCGAAACTCGCCAAAACATCTGCCCTTATATAGTTTTAGAGTGCTGTAGTATTGTATTCAGTAAATACAATTCACATCTGCTTATCAAGGGAAAACCTAAATTCCTAGGCTACCCTGTCTCTTTTTTTTCATCGCTTATACTCAATGCGACACTATGTGTAAGTTTTGACCCTCCCTCGGAAGTGACGGGAATGATAGTCTGACACTGTTATGTTTTGAGCCGTTAGGTCTACGTGCTGGACAGACGCCTGTTTCGTCCCCCCGGACTTTTCAGTAACACAGTTTCTAGGTTTAGCACGTCTTCTGAGATCATACCCCTCTAAAGGAATTGATGCCGATTAATAAATACCGCAAGTCAGGCGACAGAATCCCCTAATATTGTAGTGACCAGCAGTCGAGCATAGGGCTGCGAGATTGAATCACACGGTCTATGAAGAATGTCAAATGGTCTATGAAAAACCGATGGAGAGGCATGATTTGTTTTAGTAGCCGAAAGCTCGATTACTAGTCTCTATAAAGTCAGGGGTATTGTTACCTGACTGGCGCTGATTTATTATTCTGCGTTGATCCTTGTAGAGGAGTAAAGACTCACGGGATCGGCTAAACCGAGGGGCTGAGTATCGAAGAGTTTCAGGGACGAAACAGGCGCCTGTCTAGCAAAAAGACATAACGGCTCAAAACATATTGTATCAATATCTGGCTATCAGTGTTTTTGAGCGAGGTCTATAAAAAGCTGTTGGATGAAGAGTGATGAGAATTTTAATCATGAGGGCTTAACTTTTTCTCCAATATTTCTTAACATCTAGAGGATAATTTCTATGTAATGTTATGTTGAAGATAGGAAAATAGAAGAAAGCCTTCCGCAACCTTACTCAGCTGCCTGCATGCCACGAGACAGGAAATGCTTTCGCGTCGGCACATTTCTGCTTGAGTTTTTTGAAAAATTTTTCAGAGCAGTAATGTAAGCGTTGAGGTTTCATTCGCACATTTTTCCACCCGAAACTTGGATAATTTAGAGGAGCACCAAAAGTTTTCTATTTTGCCCGCTACGAAATTGCAATTCATTGGTTGGTTATGTCGCATAAAAGATGGGGATGTCGCAGCGTTAATTGAATGAAAGTTTTTGCACCAACTTGGTACTACTGACTCAATCAACAAAGAATATAAGATTGATCAAACATGCCGATGCTGGGGAAAGCTGGCTTCCACATAATCATTGGACATAATCTTCGTTATCTATTTTATTGCCTTCACACAACAGCGTTTCACAAATCAAACAAGTGTGTTGTATAATTGAATCACTCCACGGCTAATCTTGTTTTATGAGACGGTGGCTACTGCCGAGAAAAAGTGAGATCTAAGCGGACCCGATGCCAAAGCTCGAATCACTCTGTTCACCACGCTTTGCCACATGTCTCTCGACCAATTCGCCATGACGATGTTTGAAGTCTAAAAAATTTACTTTTTTCTTTCCGAAAATGTTTTGCAAATTGAAATAAGGTTCAAACCGAGAGAGTCCCTGAAATTGACAAGTGCTGAACAGGAATACTTTCGACCAACATTTGTGCCCCGCTTAACAAACACATAACATTTTGGTTGCATATTGCAGTCACTGTATTGCTAAAGATTACGCAAGTCGGCTTCATTCCCATGGCTGTAAGTATACCGTTAACATTTCCATCAAATCTCATGTGAATCAGATTAAGTATAATTAAATAGTGTTCTGGTAGGCAACATGCTTAGCCAATGTTTTTGCGCAAACACAAAATCTGAAACATCGAAACGTTTTCTTGGTGTACGAATATTCACTGACTTTACACCTTCATATGCAAGACAAATGTTAATCCTTCAATACTCACTCATAACGTTTTCCATTGGATTAACTACCACGCGTTTGCACTCCAGTGGTGGGTACGTTATGCCGACTGTGAGCTGATTCAAAATGGATGCAATTATGAAGTCTGGGAGGCCGGCAGCACGGCCCTGCTGCTCGAGAACATCAAACACCTTAAAAGCAGAACTAACGCCCAATAATAGGATTTATATGGGATGAAATCACGTAAAGACATGGCGATCGTGCCGAATCCAAATTGTTCATAATTTTTTTAAAATGAAGTTCTGGGTCAGCGCATAAATACGAACGCACTGCCTGCATCACACTACGCATGACAAGTCCTGTGGCTGTATCTGCACTGCTCGAAATTCCAGCCACTTGAGCCGCAGTAGGTGACTCTGAGTAAACCATAGCTGCCGGCAAAGAGAAGCCAGTAACGTTAAAGGTCCTCGAGCTCATTGTAGCTAAAATGTATGGCTATTCGATCGATAAAAGTTAGGAGAAGTTTGTTGACCTCTAATTAGACAAACTACTTAGGATTAATGAAGCCAGGTACAATTTAGTACTGGCTAATGGGGACTAAATTTTGCCATTCAGTTAACATATTGCCGACACCATGAATTCGGTAAAATTTGTCCTTGCCAGTGCTTATGTAATTGGAGTACTAAAGTTATAAGTGTGGTTGAGATTTATGAATCAATGTTCAGAAATTAATTTTTCACTTCAAAAGAAGAATTCGGAAAATAAGAAGCAATTCTCAAATGAATACTTGGGCCTCCTGGAAGTGTTCCACATCCCAACACTGTAGTGAAGGCGAGCAGAGGAATCAGAAACGGACGTGCCGGAGCTTTCGTCATGTTAACCAGAGTGATAATCTATAATAAAATCACTTTTAAGGGCGGGTAAAGCATTCTTTTCTTAGCAGAATAATTAAGGAATTCTTTTTGAAGACTGAGAAATGAGTAAAAATTTTTCCAAACATTTGCTAGCCTGTGGTCCCTTACTACAGGCTTTATAGAGCTTTAAACTTTTTCAGTACTCTCACGCATCCCCTAAACAGCTTGAGATAGAAAATCTCTGTGTCATTTTTTTTTCGCTGCGGTAAATAATGGTGTCGAGGGTTCTTTAACTTCGAGTGCGCAGAAATCAGCATATGAGAAGTAGTGCATGGAAATATCGAATTAGAACAAAATATGTTATAACGATATAACATCGAATGCGCTGATGTCTCTACAGGTGCCAGCTGAATTCGTTACGCCTACTCTATTGTTTATTGCCGCGGTCTCAAATTGCAGTTTTCAGACAAATATGGAAATTCAGAACAAAATGCTGTCGTTAAAAATGCACTTTCAAGAAGAATCTTTTTCAACCACTATATCGATTGACAAGGCACAACTTTCGTCTTGCAGTGTTCATCATAGCAAATCTGATTTCAGCAACGATCACACTCTTTAATTTATCATATGTTTCTCTTCAGAACACTGTGAATACGAAGCTTTTTTCTGACAACAAATTGTTTCGCAGATCAAACCTATCACTTGCAAAGCTTTGCAACATCATCCAAGAATTGTGTTGTGGAAAAAACTATGTCAGACTGTGCAGTGTTGTTAGACCACAGTAGTATTCTGCGTTGTGATGATAGCAAGAGTCCGGTGAACTAGAAACTAGATGCTTCGAAAGGAGACGATCGTAGTTGCACTAAGCTGTGTCATCGATGGCACTTCTCAAAACATTCCGAGTTTCAATGAAGGAAATGTTTGTGGAACGCTATGTGATTTTAACAATTTCCCAGCGGGAAAAGATAAGAAAAACTGGTAATGAAACAGTTTTGTATAGTGAAGCAGTCAATCGAATAGACTAGCAAATGTATCACCTTTATTTTACAGATATTTGGTGGAGATTTATTCACAAGTTTAAGACATGAATGCAATCCTTTCGTTGCCTTTCTCTCCACTAACTGATTATACGTTGGAAATATCCTATATCTGTTGAGATATGTTTATAATGAGTAATAATGAGTATTGCAAAACGAGAATAATTTTTGCTAATGGCTGAAAGTTGTTTCACATCAATAATGTTCATTTGATCTCCATCATATTCTCCGGTAGCCACCAACGATACCGTTCAACAGCTTGTCCACGCGATCGATTATAAGCTATGAATTTTTCAAAAGCATTTCTGAATGCTGTGAAAGAGAGACAGTTGAAAAAACATTTGCGGTACAATTACCTCACCATAAAACTAGTTTCAGTCAACAATGAATGTGATCTTCAATCCAGCTTTTTTATATAATAGGACCGTTTTAGAACGGACTTTCTGTTTAAAATTTGTTCTAGCGCTTGGTAAGTCGAAAGAAGGTAAACGGTGCTTCGCAATCTTCATAAGTTGAATGAGTACCTCGGCAATTTTTTGATTGTTGCTAGAGACCAACAGTTTTGCCATGTTTCCATTCATTTTTGAAAATATCATGATAATGAGAAGCTTTTCGTTAAGAATTCCACAGCCAACGTCTTTCAGACTTCACTAGTTGTGTCAGTGCTTTGCGTTGCTTACACGCCTTGAAGAAATGGAAATCCGGAATAGCAGCCACCACGCCTCTCTATGATTTTTTCTAATTGGTGGCAAGGATGGCAACCTTTATCGTCCACAATACTACATTGAGTTCTCGATAATAGTTTGATAACATACCCACTACGTGGATTGCTGTGCAAAAACGTTTGCGCCAGCCGGGATTCGAACCCATATCTCACTCTCTCCGGGAGCGTATGCTAACCATTGCACTACCGACGCTCGACGCATACGCTCCCGGAAAGAGTGAGATCTGGGCTCGAATTTTTGCACAGCACTCCACATATTAAGTATACTATAACATCATACCACTGCAAGTGGCAGTCAAGATAAAAAAAGAAGAAAAAGAATTCAGTCTGATAACAGTTAACTCTTCGCTGCAGAAGGTTTTTCTACGCTTTAGAGCCAATCTAGCTGAACAATCTTAGCACTGCACATGACGTTTAATTTTTAAAAAATACTTCTTTCAAATATTTTTCCATTAGACGTCACGGGATGGATATCCGATATCTCTCGGGTTACAAGAACTTTTTAAAAGAGTCTCAGTAATCTTTTGAAAGCTCAGTTTTTTGGCTAGAGGTGTTTCTAGCCGGTTTTGAAAAAAAATCTTTGATATAATGCCTTATCGAAGAGATAAAATTTGTGTTACACACAAGCGTTTTTGTCATAAGACAGAGACAGAGCTCTTTCTCTAGACTGCTAGTAATCATCAAGTAACGCAGGATTTGAAGATTTCAACGAGTACTTATTTCCTAAAAAGACCGTTTCGCTGCAGTGCAGCAGGAAAATATTATCAAGTCTCACATTTTCGGCGGGCTTTCTCACCGGCTAAGCTACGGGTGGGGTGTGTGGTCACCGTTTATTCGATGCATCAACCCGCCATGATCGATCAAAGCATATCGAGAGCACCAGATGTGAAGTGCGACTTTTGTCATTTGGTTAAGGACTTTTCTTCTCTTCGGAAGAAAGTCCAGATCAAACGTCTGACTCTCTACTTCAAGATTTCCTCCACACCACCATATGGCTTTGGTGCTCACAACAAAGCAGTAGTAGAAGCGCGCAGCCGCTGTGAAACATAATCCTGTTTGAACGCTACAGCGTTATAAGGAGGTCTCTTATAAACAGCTATGTGGCGTACCAGGCAGATATTCGAGCTCTCAAATGATTATTGATACTCTTATGAAAAATTCTTGTTCAGCAAAAAGGTTCTTTCTTTATCCTGTGCCGTCTTACGAAAAAAGAAACCTTTTCGCGTCGTCCCTAACTCCTAAATTTCTTTCTAATCTTTCTCGTGAGAGTAGGTGAGACTGGCTCTATTGACTGTGACAGATTTCACAATGTAGTACAGGACAATTTGATATCCGACTTCTTTTCCGTTTGGCATCACAGATCTTCAAGCCTACTCTCTACTCCCAAGACCTACTGTCTATTAACCTCGGCATGCTTCAGTATGATTCTTGATTTTCTTCTTTGAGCAGAACACGAGATGTTACATTAAACTTTATTCGATAGCTGACGTTTCGGCAGTTCGCCTTCTTCAGAGCCTGGAAAGGTCAAAATGTTTGCAATACAATCAGTCAAACACCTCCATTACTTCTTTAGAGAAAATCACCAGACCTAGATTTCAATCGCATCAAGCAAAAATCAACACTTAACATACTCACCGCTTTTTATATGTGTTCCACTGGATGATCCAAGTGGAGATCACCGGCAAGAGAGACACATAGGCTCGTAATGCACCCTACCCATCAAAACAACAGTCTTATATACTGGCTCATATCACGAGTGTTTACAAGGCATTCCTCCCTGCGGTTTATGGTTGGATTGGTCGTATTAATCCAAAATGCTTCCAAGATCTTTCGCGCTGATGTTTTTTGCTCCTGCGCAAGGATGGTGACTTCGATTTCAAAATCAACTCCGTCGTGCTTCTGTGCTCTATGCGTCCCTAGCGGGGTGTTTTGTCTATTAAGACGCTTGTCAGCTAGGTGTTCTTCTATGCGTGCATAGAGCGGCCTACCCGTTTCGCCTACATATTTATCACTACACGCTTTGCAAGAGATTAGGTAGACTGTACCTACGCTCATGCAATCACCGTCTCTGCCGTTAGGACATATTTTACAATCATTCATCATACAGAGACGGTCATATAAGCGGTTGCGAACTAGTTGGCGTTTTAGAGTATTCGGTGGTATTTCAATAATGGCCACCGATTGCTCTAAGCCCGCTCTTTTCAAACATCGTTTTATAGCTGTACTAACCTCATTTGAATAGAACGGGATGATAAACGGGACTTTCCTTTCAACTAAGTTTTCGTTCGGAGGCGCATTATTTCCTCTAAACCTAAGCCGAGGGGCTACGAATTCGTATCCATTAGAAGTGGCTATTTCCCGCGCCAGTTTCACGGATTCTACTCTCTGCTCCTCCCCGGTACATACATTGGCTGCTGTTCGAAACATGTTTTTTACTAGCGCCTTCTTCGTATGTGAGGGGTGAGAAGAGAGATAGTGAACCAAGATATTCTTACTACTTGGCTTTCGGTACCACTTCGTTATGTAGCCGCTCTCAGTTAAGCTTATTTGCACGTTCAAGAATGGAAGCCAATCGTCTTTTGGTATCTCACGGGTGAATCTTATATACTCTGACTGTTCATTCAGCAATCTAAAACAATTATCCAGCTCCTCTTGAGTGGAACAGATAATCAAACAATCATCTATATACCTACAGTAGAGTAATGGCCGGAGATCCATCACTGGTGCTTCCACTTTAGACATAAAGGCAATGGCCAGGCTAGGTGCCAGTCGCTGTCCCATTGCCAGCCCTCTGGTTTGAGCATAATAATTCCCGGACCATCTGAAGATTGAGCAGTTCAAGCACTCTTTTAGTAGGATCATGAACTGCTCAATCGTCAAGCCATACATGTTTACAGCTCCCTGGTGTTGTATAAGAAGCTCATGTGTGGCTTGCAATGCGGAGTCATTCGACACGTTGGTATATAAAGCAGTAACGTCGAATGACTCCATTACGTACGCGTTGTTCGGGTTCGCGTTACGTAGACGATCCAGGAACATCTGAGTGTTTGTCAGATGGGCTGGAATGTGTCCTAGCAACTGGGATGTTATTAAAGTCAAGAACCATGCTATCCTATCCGTCGGTCCGCCTACACAACTGATGATAGGTCTAACTTTGAATATAGATGGATCGTTAGACATCAGATCATCAGTGGATACTAACTTATGTGTTTTTATAAGCAAGTATAAGACAGGACATGTTGGTGACTGGATTTTTAATTGAGAAATGATAGATGGTCTTAAGCCTGCCGCTTTTGCCGTACGGACCCACTCACTGTTTAATTTGCGGTTTTGCCTTTTGAATTCCTTTACAGAAGATGATCGGTAAAGCGAGGCATCCTCGAGATGCTTGCTCGTTATTGCGATATCTAACTGTCGAGGAATCACAACAAATTCTCCACCCTTATCACTAACTGATAGCCTTATCCTACCTTCGCTTATCAACTCTCGAACCTCTTTCATGCCACGTTTTTGTAGTTCGGTGAGGTTCGGTTGATATCTTCTCCTGCTATAGTGAGTGAGGGTTCTAAAAGTTTCGTCCGCAAATTTCCGGAATTTTCTATCTACCTCCTCGTTGGGGTCTTGTTGTCTATAGAACGGCTGAGGAAATGGTGGTATTAGTGCCTCTACTTGCTGTTCATTCCTATTAGTCTCTTCATCTCTGGCCTTTTTACGGAGTTGATCTTGCAAATCATGTAAACCACATGCAACCTTGCGCAAGGACACCTTAGAAATGGGTTGAGATGGTGAAAAGCTTGGACCCAGTTCTAATAGCGAGCGCGCACCGTCAGGGAGAGTTATGCCTCCTAGCACTGTGACCCTTGAATTTCTTGATGCATTACTTGCCCTAATGTGACTCGCTTGATCTTCATTAGCGGTATCCGTATGCCTTCTCAAAGTCATTACATTACGGTAAGGTGCATTACGAGCCTATGTGTCTCTCTTGCCGGTGATCTCCACTTGGATCATCCAGTGGAACACATATAAAAAGCGGTGAGTATGTTAAGTGTTGATTTTTGCTTGATGCGATTGAAATCTAGGTCTGGTGATTTTCTCTAAAGAAGTAATGGAGGTGTTTGACTGATTGTATTGCAAACATTTTTGACCTTTCCAGGCTCTGAAGAAGGCGAACTGCCGAAACGTCAGCTATCGAATAAAGTTTAATGTAACATCTCGTGTTCTGCTCAAAGAAGAAAATCAAGAATCCTACTCTCTACGTTGGACAAGAAGTTTTCACAAAAAGTGTTGACATTTTTTTGAAAACTCAAATCTCAGGCTAGCCGTGTGCTTAGTCAATCGTTGAAAAGACACTCTCATAACGCTATAGTTTTCAAAATAACTTTGTCTCACAAGAGTCGCGCATTTCTATTATTATTCCGCTGGAAGCATGAAAAATACACGAACTTGTAGAGAAAATGTTCTCGAATTTGAGTCAAGCGTTTTATCTGGAGTTTCTCTCAAAGCAAAGAAACAATTCCTAGTCAAATACACTTCACCGGGCGCCATCGATCGATGTTCGCACAGACTGCCTGCCGTCTCTGCCTGCGGCCTGTCAATTGGCCAATGAACATTTGCCTGTGAGTGTGAATCAATCTTAATTTTCCTGCTGCATTGCACAGAAACGGTATTTCAAAATATCATCATCAGAATCGGAATATCAAGCTCTATCAAATAATTGTAATAGTCGAAAGAAAGTGCTCTGTCCTGCGGTAAACATGCACTGAAACATAATTTTATTTTAGATTTTATAGCGTCAAAAAACTTTTTTTCTTTAAAAGTCGACTACGCACTGAGCTAGCTTGAGATTCAAGGTTTCGAGTTACTACTCACAATCTTTATAAAACCTTCTCGTCCAGCGTAAGGTTTAGGTTGAAAATTCTGATAGCAAACGAAAAAGCACCGATAATCATTGTATTCTACTCAGAAGGAGGTATTGCAATAACATGCTGTTATAAGTGTGTTTGACACTCGTAATCGTATCAAAAAAGTCTGACATCAACCAAGATTATATTTCAGTCACTATTAATATCTGTCTCGTATAGCGTTGTAGATGCAGGCTCTCCTTCTTTTCTCACGTATAAAATGACCACTATATTTGTGAGCGGTGACACAATTCGGCTTTTTATCGAAGCTGTATATCCGTCAAGGCTCCAAGAAAGCGGTTATTCTTTTTTGGACCTTGGCAGCACTAGCTAGGCAATATGTCATATGAAACGGTCCGTATTAAATTTTGCTATGAGTATCTAAGGAAAAATCACCAAATCGTTTTCTGTCAGAGAAAAATGAAGCGTCCAAATGGGACTCTGACAACAATCTCTTGCTATTTTCTCAATGATTTTGGAAAATATCGAGCAACAATTGCGGGCGAGGGACAATCATTGTAATTACATTATTTCTGGTCAAATGCTATGTTATATTCACAGGGATTCATCAAACTTGTGGCAGCATTTTTCCACTGTGCACTTCAACGAACTAATATGTAGGTCAACTTCGACCACCAGAAACCGATAAACTTCATGACGAATTGGGGACGTACATTGGGCCTTGTAAAATGTCCGAAGCCATCGGTTGGTGCCTTTCTTCCTCACTACATGACTCTCTTTTGTTGTCGCACTGACCCATATTCCAAGTCCAAAGTAGTCATAAATGAGCCATTTTGCTTCATGAATGATGCTCTAACCTGACTAGCATTGTTTTCTGACTATTACTGATTTGCCCGCTTTTTATACACTGCCTATTCAGCGCGCCTTTCCAAAGTGCCATTTTGCTTATGGCGATTATTTTTAAGATTTTTTACTACTCCACTGTTGTTGCGGTAGAGCAGTAGACGGATAGTGAGCTTTGCTTTTTTCCAGTAGTAATGTGTCAAGATAACTTCGGAAGAGAAAACCTCATCGATCCGTTGTATTTCTACGAACGACATATTGATGACATGTTCGTTTGCATGAAATTGTCAGCCACTGTATAACAAATTTACGATTGCTGCACGAAAACTGTACAAGCAGCTTGGTGCTGTTTAATTGCATTGCTAAGCGGAAAACACTTCCAACACTAGATTGTTCTCGTGTCTACGATGCACTTCTACAGTCAGGGAAAGTAAACGATTTGAAAACTGTTGTAGCTAATAAGTTAGGTGAGTATCAGAGATCTATCCACCAGACGGCAGAACAACTGCCGATGATCAATGCAAAATGCAAGTACTCCGTGCTTGCCTACGAAGCAAACTTGAGAAAATGCTTGCGCAACTAAAGAAGAGTGCGACGATGGAAGGAATTCACGCTCTGTGTTTGGAAGACTGATTTGGGACGAGAGTTGTGGGTAAGCGACTGTAGTGCTACTGAACTGCAACTGATCTGTTATCTTTTCAAACAATCTAACGTTGTGACGTGGATAGGTTATTGTAAAAGTGTCTCAAACTCTTCATTTATCCTTTAGAACAGAAAGGATGTAGCGTAAGATAATCTTGTATAATGAAGCTTTATTTACATAGCTAGCACTGCAATTCCTCTATGCTCTACCTCTTCTAAAAATGTTAATAGAATCATTTGAAAAGCTTACAATGTTTTTACATACTTCTCGCAATCTCTTTCTTTACGTGGAACCATTAACAGATGCTGAAATACTGCAGATAACGACTTTGCCGATAGTGGTTCAAGCTTCACCCATATTGATCAATGTACAACAGCTTACAGCATTTCGCAATAGATAAGAAGAGATATCGTGCCCCTCAGCTCACAAAGTTGTTTGCCGCTTACGTGGTTGCATGCTTGTACAGGTTTTGAAGCGCCAGACGAGAGATACTAGAGACGGGAAGAGATTTGAAAACATCTGTGGGAACAGTGGTTTGACCATGCTTTACAGTTGAGCACAAAGAAGCGAGAGGCTTGAGGAACGCTTAAGAGCATCGAGGACACAGTGAAGAAAAAGAAGGCGTATTTGCCGAAACGTCAGCCACAAGCAATCGCGGAAACCCATCGACCGGAAAGAAGAACAGTCGATTGGGAAAAGATACCAAACTCGTGAAGCGTTAAATAAAGATTGGTTTTCTAAGCTTTTCTTTTCATTTTCAAAGGTTTATATTATTAACATGCCGAGGTTTCAAGAAAGTCGGTCTTTCGAGTTCTTACAAAAAAAAAACGTAGATCTATGGGAACGCATATCCAACGTTTCTTAGCTTTGAATGACGATGTGGTAGTTCCTCATGTAATTTAGTTCAGAATGAGATTTCAGAGCTATTGACCTACTTATATGTTTTCAATTCAAGATGCTCCCAGGACAGTTCCTTGTACTTTGCTCAACTTATACCTCTCCACACAACATCAACAAAGCCATCACATGGTTGAGGATGCTCACCACTACGTGACAAATCTGATACACCATGCGCTTCCGACGGTTTCAATTTCACATTCACGTCAGCAAATTCTTTTCAGCAAGGTTTAGTTTCGATGGATGGCTCATTATCATTATTTGTAGCAATTATATTTGAAGAGGAGTCGAATACTCCCAGACAACAGAAGACTGACGCCTGTATAGTGCATCTAATTGGTTGCTGTGTCAAGTCCAAGAAATAAAGTAGCACTGTATTTCTACAATATTTGCTATTTGGTGATAATTCAGAATACGGAAATGTATTTCTTTCAATAAACTGTATATTGCTAATGCAGGCTGTTGTAAGCCCTTCCACTCAAAGTGTTTATTTTACCTAATTTAACTACAATTCTTTCCAATATCTGCAATTGCAAACTTTAAATAAACTTTCATTAGCAGTATACAGGTTGATATACAGAATGTACCTTCAATTTCTGGAGATCACTGCATATCAAGTCCTGTAGCAAACGCATAGCTAACATACTTCGTGAGTGTGACATAGCAACCACTCCACGTCACTGTCCGCTCGTCAGTTTTCAGCCGTCTGGAACTAATCGACTCTTCGTCACATATAATTGCTATAGAAAGTTTAAAATGAGCTATTCATTGGTAATAAACCATTCAACCAATTTACTCACACAATATGTGGAAATGAGGCTTTGGAAGTAGATAGTGTATCAGGTGCCTTGCGTAGTAAGGAACTTCCTCAAGCTTCGTAGATGGTCTCACTGAGGTAGTTTGGTAGGTATAAACTGGATGACGGACGACGACCAGTCCTGAGGGCATACTGTAAACAAATACATAAATCATATAACTTTGGCGAACCAAATTATATTAAGACCTCCTACATGGTCACTCGAAGCGAAAAGGATATGCGTTGTTACCTTATGAGTTTACGTTTTGTGTCAAAAAGTAGTGAAATACTAGACAATTAAGCGTTATATGCTATAATAATTCTTTAGAGGAAAGTGTTCAACACTAATTGACATCAGAAAGATAGCAATCAAAAAACTACAGTGAAGCGTCCAGGTGAGAAAGCGAACCAGCAAGCTTCACCGTGGATTGCTTATCGCGTGCCATTGCGAAGAGGCAGTGAGGAGTGAGACAGTGAATCACATGCTAAGGTTGGAGTCGTGAAGGAGGAAGAGCAGACTGTCCAGCTTGTCATTCAGACATGCAGAGGGTTGGGTCCATGGTCCCGAGAAATAAAGTATGCACTAGAATAATGGTAACTACATAGGTGGGATGGAAACCACTCAGTGTTATTGGAAGCTTAGATGAAAAACCGTTGCTAAGAGTATTCCGTATTTCACAAACGAGAGTGAGGATTCAGAGTCTTAACCTAGGTCAGTGGCCGAAATAAGGTCGCCGATCTACACATTACGCTATCGAGGTCAAAATGAGACGTAATGCGCCTTAACGACGACCAATCGGATATTTGAAATCTCAGACGCGCCAGAGGAACGCCACTGACAGAAAAGTCCGACTCCCCTTAATAGACCTAAAAGAATGGCTCAATGACCATCAAATTTCTACACCTATGAGGAGAGCCATTATGTAACTCTTTTAGGAAGCGGAAAAATCATAAGGTTCATTGGCATTCGTCCGAGTCGTTCGACGATTAGCGGACTGACAGGTGATACATGCAATGATAATCAGAGCAAAGTAACCTAGTGAAACAATTTTTCTGAAAAAACAATCGTCATCTAAATATATTAGAAAGAAATGACCAAATGTGGGTGAGTTAGTTCACTACCGTATTGATCAAACTTGTACGAATTAGTCGCAGATCTAGTTTGATAAACTATTCATCAAGGTCGGATACGAGGTTCTAATAAGGCAACGGGCTATCACCCGTATCACCTATCGTGCCGTTCTACGCCGAGTGACTCGAGCGGGTACCAGCAACACTTCCATTTTTCCCTATCGCGTGCGAGAGCAGCCCAGTGGTTACTCCTTGTTCTAAGGATTCGCTGAGCATCATATTTTTCTTCTATGCCATTCGTGAAAAAATCCAACCATCGCGTCGGTAGTCTTCCTGCAAAGGGCATGATGTCCCGAGGAGTTCAGTCGGTAACAGCTTTCGTCCATCGGTTGCCGTTGAAACGCATCATGTGTCCCGCCCACTCCTGGAGTGTAAGACGGCGTCTTTGATCTTGGATCTTTGACGTAGGTTGGGACATCGTAATCTTTCTTTCATTTGCGGGATACGGGATACTCTTAGCATCGGCCTCTCCACTGTGCGTTCAATAACGCCAAGTGATCTTTCATCCTGCTTACGTAATGACCAGGTTTCTCCTGCATACGTTAGGGCAAAGATAATCGTCGTGTCAAAAAGTCGGGCAAGGAGTCGGATGCTCTATGTCCTCTTCCCTACATTTTCGATGCTCTTAAATGTTCCCCAAGCCGCTCGTTTCCTCCTGCTCAACTCTGGAGCTAGGTCGCTTATCACGTTGATTTTACGGCCTAAATAGACGTGACCGGGGCATTCGGAGATTTTTGTTCCGTTGAGCGTGAATTCACGCTCAACGCTCGACGGAACGGACTATATTGTGTGGAATTTGATCTCTTCATGAACTAACATAAAGTGATAGTACGCCAAACTTTTCGAACTGTTGATCTTCGACCATTCCCGATGTTGTGTTAAGCACTTTCAACTTCATTCCTATTAAAACGAAATGCACTCCATAGCGTTCTTCATTTTTTGTCTATTTTGATAGGCATTGCTATGACTGATATCTTGTATTGGGTATTGTCGTATTTTTTGCATTATTATTTTAGTCTTTTTCCATTTGAAATTAGGATAATGTCACAACACTGTATTATGTTGGAAAACGTTTTATTAACCTGAACAGACACTTGGATACTCCCATGCACAATATCGCTGGCCATCTAAATGAAATGGGCTACCGCAAAGTAATGCCTCAATGGTCACCTCATGCTTTGACCGATTACGACAGCGCTGCAAGCGTGACTGTCTACGAGTATCTTTTGATGCAAATGCACGAGCAGGAGTTTCTGACGATTATAACCGAAGATGTGCTCTAAGTCTACTACAAAAGCAGCACGCACCAGGTTCACTGGAATTAAGTAGAAGTTCTTTTCTTTAAGGATTATGCTCACGGTTCTTTGTGACTGGGAGGTACATGCTATTTCTGACTCTGTTTAACGATAGGATCATTAATGCCGACGCCTACAGGAGCAGCTCTGGAAGTCGACGCAGCAATGCGAGAGAAGCATTCGACACAACTCAGTGTCCCCTTTCGTCAGAAAACGTTTGACCTCAAGTTGCAATGTTGCCTCGCCATGTTTTAGAGAAACTGGGACTAACCAGCACATCCGCCGCGTATAGCCTTGAAATTGCTCCACCAAATCATAATCTCTTCCGAGAGCAGAAATAGTACCTGCGGATGAAAAAACTCAAAGACCACTGCCAGCGCATAGTTGACCTCACTGACTTTTTACTCTTCAGCTTCATTCATTTTGGAGGAAAGACATGAAATTGAGGCAGTGATACTGTTGAATACTGGTTTCTTCAAGTTAATAGCAACAGAATTAACCCTTTGAGAACTTGAGAGCACAGTTGAAATTATCGTGCCGATGTTACTCAAAGCTAGCGCAGATTTTTAATACCTAAATGAGGTTTATGATGGAAAAATCCTCTTCCACTATGTAATTTTACTGTTGCTGGTAATCCATTTGGATTACTTATGATTATGAGAATTTTGTGATACAATTTTCTTAGTTTTGATAATCTAT
>JAHQIW010003838.1:0-97518 GCA_019055375.1 Parelaphostrongylus tenuis
GTTTCTCTTAGTAGTGGGATGTGCCCACCAACTACAATAATTCATGCATGTGTAGCTTCTTTTCATTACATCGATAAATCACTTTCCAAAATAGTCTCTTATAAAGTCTCAAAAAGGAAGTGCTGCACTGTTAACAGGCTTGCACTGATGATTGTGATGAATTCTACTCTGTAGGACACTTTTACTTAAATAACTTTGACGTTGTAGAACATTTGCAATACCACAGTGGTAACAGCGAACGTGTGAGATGAGGTACTTTCCAGTAATGAGGAGACATTTGAAATTCGACCTCATTCGCTTGACAGGAACTTTTCATAGCAGCGTTAGTGGCCATTCGAAAGCTCAAATCTCTGACTACAGCCCTACGTAGCCGGTTCTTGAAAAAGCCTTTATTGTAATGGTGTAAAATGCAGAATGAAATGACGGCTACGGGTTTTTTTTTCTTATCGCGCTTATAATTCGATGGACAAAGCTCCTCCCTTAGGGTGCCAGCACGCATTCGATACCACAAATTTCGGAAAACTTAAAAATGTGCTTGCTTTTTGGAAAAGCTCTTGGATAGAGCTGTAGGAGCAAAAAAAGATTTGTGTTTTCAACCTCGCCTGCTTATTTCCTGGAAATCTCGATCAGTAGGGAAAGTCGATCAAGTTTCACCTTTTTGGTTACGTTGTTTACAGGCTATTCGATAAGACGAAGACCGTTGCAGAAGGCAGGCAGTGGCGAGGAGGTCGATCGTGTTTGAAATATGGTTATTCAATTGGGGATTTTTTTTGCCGCATCGGCAGAAACGTATGGTTTTGATACTACGAAAAATTTCCTACACGCTGATATGCTTTTCGCGCTTTCAGCGACTTATGCGCCTATAGAAATGAAGGGACACGGCAGGTATTGAACATAATTTTTTCGAGATGCTGCAGCGTTATAAAAGGATCTTATGGAAAACCATGGACGTAGAACTGTAGCTTCAAGCCTCAGCTTTCGATGACCACTAACACTTCTATGAAAAGCACAAGTTGAACTCATGAGGTCAGTTTTCACTTGTCCCCTTATGACTAAGAAGAACAGAGATGAACATTGACCATCGGTGATAAAAATTGAGATTGACTCTTGGAAAAAATGCTGGGTTAGAGCAAGGTGGCTGCCCATACATAATAAATCATGAAGATCCAAAATTACAATATAAATAGAAGTAGAACCTTGAAACTAACCGTATGCAGATAAATGAAATAACAATTCAAAAAATCTAAGGCCTAACACTTATGTAGAGCGTTGCCCGCTTTGTTTGATCAAAACGTGGCCAAGAAAGATAATCAAGTGCCTTGGCAGTGTACTAGGCAGTGCATGAGATCTCAGAATAAATAGTACGTCTTACGTCTATCTAGAGCCCATCTAAATCGCATGCGGCGCAGTAGTCACAAATGCTCCGCGTCGCACACGAGGTGTGTGGTTTGATCACGTGCTTATAACTCACCAAGCATTTATGCCTCCGCTGTCGGTAAATTGGTAAGAGAACTAGTCTTCCTGACTTGCCTGAGAGTATCAACAGCGCTGACTTGATACAGCGGAAGGCCATGACGAGTCATTGTAAAGGCCAAATATGTATTGAATCACCTAAAACGTAGTTAAAAATTGAAGACGAATGCCAGGCGCATCCCTTAGGGATCGATCAACGCCGAGAGCATTATTCATTATTCAATCTAAAGCAACGAATTTGTCAATATCTTAGCAACATTATTGAGCGACTTATAAGTGTGCGCTAAATTTATGACTTGGTTGAAGTATAAGCCACGTCTCTGTTGTGTCTCTCTGAGAGAGCTACTAAATAAAAAGGTGAGACCGGAATTTTGGTTTTGTCAGCTGATCAGCGGCTTTTGTGGAAGGTCCCAGAGCGGACCACTTTTTTAGATTTCTACGCCTACGAAACAGCTACAAAGTAGTCTCAGCAATTTCAGCGATTGAAAAGCCTCTTTTATGTCGCTGTTTCATGGATTGAATCTTCCAGCAATTTAAGCTTTCTTAGTTACGCTGCGCCCATCCGACTACTTCAAGTGGATTGTGACTGAAGGGGCAGATAGAGATGGTCAACAATTCTTCTATGACATCCTACTCTTCGGCGATTTACCGAACGGTGCAAGTTCACTTCAGCGTGAATAGAGTTCTATACAAAAGGGCAACGTTGAAGATGCTATTTTATCCGTGTGATGATCCATCCTATTTGATTCGTTTCGAAGCGAGGGCCTAAAAAACCGACATTAGAGAAACGAGTGCTGTTTGCAATCGACTTCAAGTCACCTTTGTTATGTGAAGGCGAAACCTTCAAAATGTCAACATTAATAGGGATCTATAAGAATCTTGAATGAGCAGATCAGTGGAAAATGCGAACGCTGCGAATGACTCGAAGTCGGAGTTCAAAGTAGATATGATGCAGGAATCATCTATCAATACGTGCACCTTTTTATCTCAATCCATTGACTTCATCATGCCCTTCATTTGGGTAAAATAAGTTTTTGCCTATCGTGCAGGTCAACGTAATGGACTGCGGCCACTGATAGAGTTGCAATCATTTCAGAGCTGTCAATCGCTTTCTACACACGATAAAGTCAACACAAAGGGGAAATTATATAGCCAACACACTTAGATTGCCTTTGACATGATTTGGGCTGGGTTCATGTGGCAGGACTTTCGCCGGAATCGTGCTTAATCGATTCAAAGTTTACGACATAATCAGCAAAATAATGTTCCTGAAGAGCTCGCAGTGTGCACTTTTGAAACTCGTAACACGGCGTTTGTAAGGCTCTCCTTGGTACCGCTGGACGTAGCATTACCGTGAGAAGCATTTTACACCAATTTCTTGTTTCTATCTCAAATATAAGACCCCGTATAAATTACAAAAAATTTTTTATAATTTACGACCTTAGCTCGAAGGAAACTGATGACTAGATTATTGGATTTTAGAACTGCGCCTTCTTCACGCATTCCATCGGAACTCGAGTATGGTGAGCGAAATCTCGTACAATTTATGTTTAAAGAAGACTTTAAAGTCTGCAAGGTTTTGGTTGGACAATTAAAAACAAATATAGAACTGCCTTAATATCATCTCAAATTACTGCAAGATGCAGAAGTTGATTGGTTTTGATTTACTTTTTTCCATGATAATTTTTCTAAAACCGATTTCCCTTCAATCTCGGCACCATCACTAAATTTTGTTTCTTTTACAATTCATCTCATATATCACCCGTAGCACCTGTCGTCCCGTTGATCGTCAAGTGACTCAAACTGCTACCAGCAGCACTTCTTTTATTCCCTATTGCGGGCAAGAGTACCCCAGTGGGTCTTCTTCGCTATAGGGATTCGCTGAGCATCATATCTTTCTTCTATAGCTTTCGTAAAGAAATCGGACCAACAGGTCGGTGGTCTTCCTGCAGAGCGCTTGATGTCCCGAGGAATAGAGTTGGTAACGGCTCTCGTCCACCAGTCGTCGTTGAAGCGCATCACGTGTCCGGCCCACCTTATTTTCGACATCCTGGCGTGCAGAACGGCGTCTCTGATTTTTGATCGGTGACGTAGGTCGGAACTTCAGATCCTTCCTCTCATTTACGAAATACGGGATACTCCTAGCATCGACCTCTGAATTGCGCGTTCGATAACGCCACGTGGTCTTTCATCCTGCTTACGTAGCGACCAGGTTTCTCCTGCATACGTTAGGGCAGGGATAATCGTCGAGTAGAATTGGTGGGCCCGGAATCAGATGTTCTCTGTCCTCTTCACTTATCTTCGATGCTCTTAAACGTTCCCCAAGCCGATCGTTTACTCCTACTTAACTTTGGAGCTAGGTCGTTCATCAAGTTGATTTCACGACCTAAATAGACGCAACTGGAGCATTCGGAGATTATCGTTCCGTTGAGCGTGAATGGGGCAATGTAACGTTCATATCTATGTATATATATTTCAGTCCATATTTTTATGGGGCCCGAGGAGCACGGGGCTCACACAATTTTTCAATAATATTATCGCATTTTTAACTTCCCGAAAAGAAAAGCAGAAGAGAGAAAGAACATTCAGGCTAGAAAAAGTGGTCAAGAAGTCAGCGCATTCAACGAAAAAAGCAATCAGGGAGCCTCAAAGTAAGACTAAAAAGTACGGTGTGAGGTTGTCCGAGAAACAAAATTGTGCTTCGTTTTTTCTTTGTATAAAAAGGATAAAGCTCTCGGCGTTGATCAATCCCTTAGGGATGCGCCATGCATTCGACTTCAATTTCTAACTTCGTTTGAGGTGATTGAATGCATATCTGGCCTTTACAATGACTCGCGGTGGCCTCCCGCTGAACCGAGTCAGTGCTGCTCATCCTCCCAGACAAGTCTGAGACCTGCCTGGTACCAGTTTACCGACCCCGGAAGGATGGATGGCTTGGTGGGCCATGAGCGCGAGATCGAACCATTGACCTCGTGTGCGACGCAGGGCACCTCTAACCACTGCGCCACATGCGCTCCCTTTTTTTTTTTGTGGCGCATGTGGCGCAGTGGTTACAGGCGCTCTGCGTCGCACACGAAGTCCATAGTTCGATCTCACGCTCATTGCTCACCAAGCCATCCATCTCTCTGGGGTCGGTAAGCTGGCAGCAGACAGATCTCGGATTGGTTTGGGAGGAGAAGCAGCACTGACTTGATACAGCAGTAGGCCACCGCGAGGTAATTATTATGTGATTGTTACTTGCTATAATTATTCGCCACGGCGATGAATATGGTTCGTTTGACTCAGGATTGACGCCGTTCGTCATCAAATAAATGGCTAAAGACCCGCGTGGAAGCAATAATAGATAAAATTGAGTGACTCACCCGGCACACAGCACATACAAAATTGGAAGTGGATACCGATGCCTAACTACTCTTATGCAATCGCCAAGAAAGCTAAACTAATCAAAGCATTCTCCATCAAAAAACCTATATAAGCAATATGTCTACTCATCGAGAAGACAGTGGAAAAGGGCGCAGATATATAAGAACATACCCAGTGACATAAGGACATATAAGTACACACGCATATCGATGCAAGCACAGACACATAAACACACTGCATTAAACATGAATTAGCTTCATGCTTGTAGTTCATGTGACTACCAGTCCTGGTGATCGCTGTTCGGTTGGTCTCCATTTGAACAGCTTAATGGAGCACGTATGCACGTATTAAAAGCGGTATGTTGAAAATATTTTGTGGCGGCCGATGTGATTGGAATCTGGATTTGGTGATTTTTTTCTAATGAAGTAATGGAGATGTTGGACCGAGTGGCTTGTGGGCAGCTTGATCTTTCTACTCTTCAAGAACGAGAACCGCAGAAACGTTAGCTGTTTGAATAAATTGTGTCATAAAAATCTCGTGTTTGACTCAAAAAGAAAGACAAGGAACTATCTAATAGAACACACAGTAGCATTCCGCATCACGCATTGTTATGTTGACTCTAACAGTTTTCGTACTTTTGTGAGTTCCTCAATTGAGAATTCTTGCTCCTCAGATCCAGCGATGAACTTTATGCTCAATATTGAAGGAATAGCATTCTGACAGAAAAATATCTGCAGGATTTCAGACATTGACGAGAATGCCACAATATTAAGAAAAAATTACCAGATATTTAGCAAGGGTGAAGCATTTTGCTTCCATAGTGTTACAGCGTACTCCTAATTTGATCCATTTGACTGTAGTTATTGACTTTTTTTTTTCGTTGTCTGCACAAAATAATGCTGTCATATCAGTGAGCCCTCATAAAGAAGTTCACCGCACTCTTCTGTTGAAGAGAGCGCGGTTTGTCAAGCTTCCGAACAGCTGAAGCCAGCCTCATTACTAGATATCTTCAAGTGCCATCACAGTCGTCTTTGGTTTCGTCGACTGTGAGTGGAAGTGGAGAAACTATTTTATGGGCCTTATCAATGAATACTGTTGAAAAAAATTACGTCATACAAGAAATAATCTCAAATTCGTTCATAGACTGAAAAGTGAAGAAGACAGCGTTAGTTGATTGTGAAAACATAAGTCAAATTCCATAATGAGTAGATAGCTCGATGAAAATTGTGAGCTTTGTTCGTTCATCTCAGGATTACTGTCATGCTTGTGACTCTGTCAAGGCGACAAAATGCATTTGTGCTTCCGGTAATGACTAGTGGTCGTCTACCGTTTCAACGGAAAGTGATTGGCAGTTCTTCACTCTATTGGGCTTCACTGAGAGAAATTTCTTATGAATGTAGTCAACGACAACCATAGAGCACAAGCATTCGTAAATAATGCGAAACTCATGTACTGGCGTTTTTGGATGGTGGCATAACGATCGACGTAAATAAGTAGCCGCTGATCAGCACATTGAGCGTGTTGTGTAATATTACCATGGAAGTTATTCTGAAACTGATTTTTGGAACTGGACAAAGCCGGACTTGCAAAAAAACGAACACTTGAGTGCATGGATTACTTCCGATTACCTTCAAGAATTGTAGAGGTTTCTAAGTAATATCATGTCAAAGCCCATTTTCAAAAGAAGCTTGTGTAAGGGAAATGGGCTGAACCGGATGGATCAACAACTGGGTAGACCATTACTTGCATGATTGTTGAACTTTCTCTGAGTGTGCATAACAACTTGGAATACAACTCGATGGAAGACAGTGAGCAGCGTGATCCCGAGCTTGAAACCTTTGTCAGAGACCACTGGCCAATGTCATTTTCCTAACACATCCACTTATTTGACGCTACAGTCCCAGTCTTGCAGTATGTGGCGGGAACATGTGCCGGTATTCTTAATAGAACTACACCTCTTGAGAACACTTTCAACACTGGGCTCAGGTTTCCCAGTTCACATCTTGGAAGGATGCCTTGTTTTCGGAGCAAAGCAAAATATGCATAAACATCAAAAACAAGTTTCAGGGGGGTGGAGGGTGTAGGGGAGCTCTTTATAACAAGATTGGAAGATAACTGGAGAATGAAAGAACGGTGGAGTGGATTTCGAAAAAGACTTTAGGCTGGACACATAGTACGTTCTGTTGACAGCGGATGACGATAGACGTAACCCGGAAGAATCCTTTCGAAATGTCTAACACACAATAAGAAGGCCACCTGGTACGGTCCAACTTTTCACAAAAAATCTTCAAGATGGATATGATGTCCAAGGAATCCCTTCAACGAGGAGACTTACTGAGGCTGTTTGACGTATCAGGAGAATAGGTAAAGCTCCGCTATATCACTCGACAGTCAGCGAGACAGCAGATTATATAGGTGATGGCATTCCATACAAAAAAACGTTTTGAATATCGCGGATTTATTATAAACCCGTATTGAAAGTGCGGGCAGAATACTGTAGCGAAAGTGTTCGTTGTTCGGCAATTCAACCAAAACGACACGGAACTCGCAAATACGAAACGGCTGTAAAAGCAGTAGCTTATTCAGCTTCAATCACGGCTTGTACAACTCATAAACAATGTCTATGATAATACAGCGCTGACGGTGCTTTCGATTTGTCATTAGCGAAATAGTTGAAATAAAATTCATTATATTCCAAGTCGGAGACTTTTCGCCAGCACTTTGGAAATCAGTAAAACTTTCTGCTTCGAACACTTTGTCGTTTACTATTGGGATGAGAGACTTCCACATCGAAAAGATGATTTCTCAAAACATTTCTCTACTACGATTGCAAAGAAAATTCTGGTGCACTTCAGTAAGCATGGGAAAACTTCCATGCATATCATGGAAATATTGCACTTTCTCATGTGAGATTTTTCCCGCTATGAGTCTAGATATGATTCTTCTTTGATATGACTTTTTTACAAGCCTTCGCTCTATCTAACGACATAATCGCAGTTAGTATTTTATTGCGTCATCATTGAAAAAGGGTCTTTCACATCGAGCTACACGAAGTTGAAAGGGAAGGCACAACAAGCAAATCCGCTGATGGACGCTGGTTTCAACGCTTCTCATTGCCGGAGATCTTGATCTCGAAGGCAAGCCTCGCTTCAGGACGCCAACAAAGTTTGAGTCTTTCGATGAAGCTGAAGAAGCATGTTAAGAGTTCTTTGACTCGATGGCGAAAGAACTGTACTCCGACCAGCTTTGAAACTTGGGGGCCGATGGCACAAAGTCGTAGGAAACGATGGCCTTTATTTTGAAGAATAGTCATTACTGCCATTGCTTGGAATTCATGCATGAATTTTCAGTTTTCTACAAGTACTCCAGAACTTTCTTTCCAACCTAATAGTTTGTTGGAGATGTACGGTCACTGAAGAGCACTTCAAAATTTGAAATCTCGGCCATCGTATGCTCCGCAACAATTCACTGAACATGAGAACGAGTAACATTGCCCAACTTGGAAAATGTCGAAATGGCATCGAATTTTGTGGCTTTTTTCTCTGTAGCAAAGCAAAATCTTCTTCGAAGCGTTATTGTGGGCAGACATCTTCAGGTCTTCAAACCTCGCAAAATGATTGAGTCGAATTGATCACTTAGTGTAGTGAAGAAAACTCCAAACTCTCCATACGATTTTTCAAAAACATTACAGAAATGGAGAGACGACTAAGGGGACTGTAACCACTTCACATATAAATGAGTTTCACTATATGAAATGTGCAATAACAAATATTGTTTTGCCTGCACATCGTGCGGAAAATGCTGAAAGACGGCAATTTGTAGACATCCACCTTAAAATGTTTGAAAAGATGAATAGAGTAGTGTCTGCTTATCATCACATTAACTACATTCTTAAACATCGTCCACTGTGATTTCCCGTTTCTATGCACTGGCGATCTCATCGATGGAAAATATTGTCCTATCACACGGCAACATTTGAGTCTTCATGGAGCTGCTTATTCTAGGACCCAATCTCTGGCACGATTTTCCGTTAACGTCCTCATTTTGATGGATTTTTCGCTAACATATCATTACACGCCTATTTCTGAACCTTACTACTGAAATTTTATAGATCTACTCAATTTGGCTATCAGTACCACTCCGTTAAAACTATAATTTATGAGCGTGCTAAATGTAAGAGGCTAACAAGAACATCAAAGTTTTACAAACTCACTTTTTGCTTAGAAAGTTGTCACCGATAAATTTTGCAATGAGAACTGCGCTTCGTTTTTACCAATCGATATGTTCTCTGGAAGACTATTTCTCAGAATTGCAGTTGTGATTCAGGCGCTTTGTCGATTGTCGCAGCATCAGAAATAAGAAGGCGGAAACCGAATATAAGCCGAGCAACTTGAGAAATTGACGCATTCATTGCAATTTTTCTTCAATTTCTCGCTTTAACGCGGTCCATTTTCATTCAAGATTTTACAGAGGTTTTTTCATCTCGATAGCTGGTCTTTTGAGCATCACATCAGCACAATGCGTCACGAAATACGCTTTCAAAGAATTTGTTCTGAATTAAGCGAGTTAAAGACTCGAAAAAAACCAGAAAAAATCAAAGACCAGCCAAGGCGACGTCACCCTAATAAAGGTGCCGAGTGCCGAATCTGTTGTTATCTCGTGGTGATCTCACACAAAAGATCTAGACGTTAGTCTTATTTGAGTCTATGATGCTTATTCTATTTTAGGAAAATGATTATTCTTACAAACAAGACAGGGCCTTCAAGCGCTCCATTTATGATTTTGTTGCTAGTCTCAATCTCACCGTGTTTGGATGTGGAGTGATTCCTGGAGGTCAAAGTAATAATAGAATTGTTATGGATCTACAAATATTCCATTCTTAGATGGTTAAGAACTCTAATCAGAATGAGCATACCTAGCACTCCATCATTGCTTAATTGTTGTCGCAGACTGCGCTACCTTTAGGCAGAGTTTTTGATTCTATATAAAAAGAAGATAAAACTAAGAAGTTTTTCAGTGCAGCTACTTTATGACTTAGCTAACACCAGAAGTTTATAAATGAACTTTAATGGGTCAACGTTCTGGAGTCTTTGTCATCTCGGAGCCCATGATTAGATTCGATTCTCCACTGTCGCTCGCTATCGTTGTGGTCTTCGTCTTCGTTGTTGTGCACGTCCAATTTTCTGCAAGGGAACATCGCTCGAATGAAGAATTTTACTTGGCGATGTTATCGTATACAAGATAACTGCCACACAAGTTGCCAGCGTTAGTTATGAGTTGATAGTGGTTGAAATGACAACGTGCCAGGACTTGACAACGTGAAATGTTGTCTGAGCCTTTTCAAAGTCGATGTCATGCGTTTTCATAGATATTCATCTTCAATCTGCTGTTAAAAATATCACTTGAGAGCATCGATATATTCTGAAAGATTGCCGAAATGTACATGAGCCATTGACATGCTAAACCTTGAAGAGGCTTGAATCAGTTCCCAGTATAGATCGAAGCTCTCAAACGAGATTTTTAAAATAGTCGAATGAGAAATTATTTATAAGAACAGTTCTATATCAATGAACATTGCCGAGTGAGGTTCCATTCGGGAGGTGCTCCACCGAGAGAGAGTCGACTTGAACGACAACAAACGAATAATTGTGGACAATCGACTCGAATTATCGGCTCTGATGAAACGAAGACGTCGAAGTATCGACCGAATAAAGATTATTTTTCAACCACGTGATATTAGCTAATTTTGAAAAAAGGTGTTATTGAATGGTAATGACGAGATGAGCCGGTTTCCGAAGTACTTAGTAATTTATTTTACAACCATTCACTACAAAAACTACGAAATTTCGTTGCAGCGAGCACTAGGACCTTCACTGCTAGCGGGCCCAGCAACTTACCTATTATCGCGGTTTACACAGAAAACAAAGCAATCTCTGCCGTAGTCCCTGGTATTGCAACCAGCAAGGATGCTGTTCAGGCACTTGCACAACGTTTTGCAATGCAAACAGTGAGTTTACAATTTGAGCATTTCATTCTTTTTCGTGAATTGTGAAAAGGCGTATGAGATGAGCTGCAATTTTCTCACAGATCTTCAGTCTCTAAAGCTAACCTAACTTGACAGATTTTATATATGTTCGCTGAAATATTTCCGAGCCACTCGTCGAAATAGTGAAGAAGATTTACGTTTAGGTCGTCGATGTTCTCGAAATCGAAGGTCGGAGAGCACTCTTGCCTGATTTTGTGATCTCCAACATTCTCGGTCAACTTCAAGTTAATACCACTTACGAACCACTGGAATGTCAGGACTTAAAGCCACCAGACAAACCGCGTAAGTCTCCAGTAGTGGACATTAATTTAGGAAATTCCAATCCGAACTATAAGGGGCATTCAAAAAGCAGGGATGTATTATTTTTTCTTGCAAACAAGGATATCTTCTATAAACTTATTATAAAATATCTCAGAGTTTGAGGAAAACTATCATACAGCCATAACTTCAAAATCTTTCAAATTAAGAATATCTTTTCAAATGTTACACATATTTTATTTTCAGAATAATACAGTATTCAGTGTGTTAATAAGTGAAGTCTTGAAGCTTTCGAAAAGTAAAAGGAAATTAGTCTTCAACATTGTTTTGCTTCTTTCAGTTGCCTATTGTGCAAAAGAAGAAGTGTTTCCGAGACCTATATTTTCTTGCAGCGCTTCTGACGGAAGCCTGTATTTTCGTCGGTAGCACGGTGACGGGAATGTGCCCAATGCAATCGTGATGAACTGTGATAAGGTTGCAAAGCCTATCGACAGCAAGCACTTGTCTCCTCTCAGGAACTCTCACGGTTTGGACGGTTTTCTTATTTGCACAACTTCGTTCTATAAAGAAGAAATTCTATGTAGACTACGAACATCATCATGGCTAATTGGTCGAGGTCGATGTGGCAAAATGTTGTGGACAGAGCGCTTCGATTGTTAAGATCGGGTCCGTTTGGTTCGCATTTGTACACGGTAACGGTCACTGTCAGCTGAAATTGAAAGTGAACTGTGATATTCATGAGACAAACATTTCTATCTAGTCGATGTTCATTGTGGCAGTACACTATCAATAAACAAGCAACCATATGTGTGTTGAACATCAGAGTGGAGAGCAGTAAATTATATTGAATTGTGTATTTCTTCCGTTTAGCCGTTCCGAGGTGTTAGTGATATTATTTATTGAATACTAACGAAGCATGAAACATTACAGTTAGTAGTGCAGCTTAAATGTACAATATTCGAGATGGCTATCGTTTCGGCGGGTCGCCTTCTTCAGAGCCTGGAAAGATCATATTGATCACAATCCACTGAGCCTAAACCTCCATAACCCTAGCAGAAAACGTTGAAAAGGAATTTTGGATCGCATAGTAAAAACTTCATTCTGAACACTCACTCTTTCGATGTTTGGGTCTACAAATTATTGATTGAAGACCAGCCGCTTAGGGTCAGTGCATCAGTGGGCTGTGCCTAACTCAGGCCGGAAAGATCAGCCTCAGGTATGGTTCGAGGTCACTCGTAATTACGAGGCACTCCTCTTCTCGGTTCATTTTTGGACCTTTGCTATGTATCCAAAAGGCTTCTATACTGAAATGACACAATGTGATGAATTTGTGCTTACTACTTTAGTTGGAAGTGATTGAGGTAGTTCCCATATACATTTTATACAGGCCGAATTTCTGCTGTGAAATAAATAATATTAGAAGGTTTGGAATAGTAGCCGGAACTGATTTTACAGCAGCGCCGCTCTGAAGTTCCAGCGAAAAATTCACTCATTCGCCTCTCGAAAAGTTGCCAAATTTCATCTCCAGTCATTCACATTTTGGGTGCTCTGAAATCAATGCCAATGAATGTGCTTGTTTTTATAGATGAATTCAAGAAAACCTGTCGGACGACTCTAATATACTGAAGTAGGTGATTATACCGTGAAAAACATTAGCCAGTCGTTGTTCGTCTTTTCTCTCGTAAATAGAATGGTCTGAATTATGAATTTGCTTGCATTTTTCTGGATTCCATTGATAGTTTAACGAACGCCCACAAAGCATAAATGAAAATTCACCTGTGGACCATCGCATCGAATAATACGACACTAGAGACAGGGATGACGAGATATTAGCCGAATAATACATTTTACTAACCACATTTCAGCCTAATAATGCAAGAAAATGATCAATTACGCATGCTGAGATCAGATCAAAGCCGACTTTTCTAGATATATTGGGTTGTCCCATGATTTCGTTCGCATTTCGGCACTTTTGTTAATTTAGTTGTCAATTAATTAACGAAATTAATCAACTAACAGCATAATCACTATCATTCTATATAATATATAATAGTATAGCCATGCATTCGTCTGAATTTTTAACTTCGTTTGAGGTGATCTCCTATAAGCGAACATCGATTGCATCGTTTTGAACAAGGTGAAATTGACTCAATTTCAGTGTCATTTCATACTTTTGAATCCGGCCACGACATTCTCCGTATAAATATTTCATCCAGATAGGAGATGATCAAGAAACTGTCATCGAGTGAAATGAGAAATCAGTAAGAAACAAATCCGTTCTCAAGAATGCCATATAATATTATGGCAGACACAAAATTGAGGATCCGACGCAAAACTAGGGGAAGCTGCTAAAAGTTTTCGATGCTGTTTTCCGTGAAATCTTCTTAGTTCTAAGATAAATTCTGTACGTTGACCAAACGTGATCAAACATCATGCATAAATAAAGTCTGTGCTCTAAAGTTCTAGTGCTTTTACTGCTTTTATCACAGTGTTAGATGTTTCACATACACCTAAGAGATTTGAGTGGTGAGCAAAAACACGGCTTTGGCGCGAATCGAACCCTCGTTTCATCCTCACCGGAGAGGCTTGCTACCACTGCACCACCGAAGTGCCTTTCTCTTAGGTATATGTAACGTCTTAGCGCTACATTACATCTGCTGCCTTCTGCCATACTCATAATAAAAATGGTTTCCAACACCAGGTTTGGGAGGTAGAGGACTGCCTTTATCGATATGGAGAGAAGCGTTTTAAGTGACACACTGTGCTAATGCGATGCTCAAAAAACTAGTAGTCGAGGTGAGAAAATCTTTGTCAAATCTTGAATGAAAATGGACTGCGTGAGAGAGACAAGTTAAAGAAAAATTCCAATAAATGCGCCAATTTTTCTAGTTGCTCGGCTTATATTTCGGCTCCGCCTTCTTACTTCTGATGCTGCGACAATCGACGAAGCGCCTGAATCAGAACTGGAAATCTGAGAAAAAGTCGTCCAAAGGAGATATCGACTGATAAATACCAAACGCAGTTCTCAATGCAAAACTTTTTCCGTAGTAGATTTCTAAGCAAAAATTGAGTTTATGAAGACTTTGATGTTCTTATTAGCCTCTTACGTTTGGCACGCTCATTAATTATAGCTTTAAAGGAAAGTGGTAACTGATAGCCAAATTGAGTCGATCTATAGAATTTCAATAGTATGGCTGAGAAAGAGGCGTGTAATAAGATGCTAGCGAAAATCCACCGATATGAGGACGTTAACGGAAAATCGTGTCAGTATTGGGTCCTAGAATAAACAGCTGCATGAAGACATCAAATGTTGCCGTGAGATAGGACAAATGTTTCCATCGGTGATATTGCCAATGTATTGAAACGGAAAGACAGTGGACGATGTTGAGAATGTAGTTGATGTGATGATAAGCAGACGCTACCTGTTCATCTTTTCAAACGTTTCAAGGTGGATGTTTACAGAACGCCGTCTTTCCGCATTTTCCGCACGATGTGCAGGCACAACAAGATTTGTTATTGCACATTTCATATAGTGAAATCTCATTTATTTGTGCAGTGGTTACAATCTCTTTAGTGGTCTCTCCATTTCTGTAATGTTTCTGAAAAATCGTTTGGAGAGTTTGGAGTTTTCTTCACTACACTAAGTGATCAATTCGACTCAATCAGTTTGCAAGGTTTGAAGACCTGAAGTCTTTACCACAGAGAAAAAAAGCAACAAAATTTGTTGCCATTGTGACATTTTCCCAGTTGGACAATATTACGCCTTCTCATGTTCACTGAATTGTTGCGAGCACACGATGGCCGAGATTTCGAATTTTGAAGAGCTCTTTAGTGACTATAGCATCTCCAACAAATTGATTAGGTTCGAAAGAAAGTTTTGCAGTATTTGTAGAAAATGAAAATTCATGCATGAATCCCAAAAAAAGCAATGATGACTTTTCGTCAAATAAGGCCATCGTTTCCTGCGACTTTCTGCCATCGCTCCCCCCCCCCCCCCAAGTTTCAAAGCTGGTCGGAGTACAGTTCTTTCGCCATTGAGTCAAAGAACTCTTGACGTGCTTCTTCAGCTTCATCGAACCACTCAAGCTCTGCTGGACGTCCTGAACGAGTCTTGTCTCCGAGGTCACGATCTCCGGCATTGAGAAGTGTTGAAACCAGCGTCCATCAGCAGATTTGCTTGTGTGCCTTCCCTTTCAAGTTCGTTGATTCCATCGACTGTAGCTCGATGTGAAAGACCCTTTCTCCAATGATGACGCAATAAAACACGAACTGGGATTATGTCGTTAGACAGGGCGGAGGCTTGTAACAAAGTGAAAATAAAGACGAATAATATCTGGGCCCATAGCGGGAAAATCCCACATGAGAAAGTGTAATATTTCCGTAATAAGCATGGGAGTTATCCCATGCTTATTAGAGTGCCCCAGAATTTTCTTTGCAACCGTAGAGAGAAATGTTTTGAGAAATCATCTTTTCGCTGTGGAAGTCTCATTCCAATAGTAAACGACATAGTGTTCGAAACAGAAAGTTTTACTTATTTCCAAAGTGCTGGCGAAAAGTCTCCGACTTGGAATTAGTGAATTTTATTTCAACTATTTCGCTAATGACAGATCGAAAGCACCGTCAGCGCTGTATTATCATAGACCCTGTTTATGAGTTGTACAAGCCGTGATTGAAGCTGAATAAGCTACTGCATTTACAGCCGTTTCGTGTTTGAGACTTCCGTGTCGTTTTGGTTGAATTGCCGAACAACCAACAATTTCGCTACAGTATTCTGCCTGCACTTTCAATACGGATTTGTTTATAAATCCGCGAATTTCAAGACGTTTTTTTGCATGGAATGCCATCACCTATATAATCTGCTGTCTCTTGACTGTCGAGTGATATAGCGGAGCTTTACCTATTCTCCTGATACGTCAAAGAGCCTCAGTAAGTCTCCTCGTTGAAGGGATTGCTTGGCATCATATCCATCTTGAAGATTTTTTGTGAAAATGTTGACCGTATCAGGTGGCCTTCTTATTGTGTGTTAGACATTTCAAAGGATTCTCCCGGCTTACGTCTATCGTCATCCGCTGTCAACAGAACGTACTATGTGTCCAGCCTAAGGTCTTTTTCCAAATCCACTCCATTGTTCTTTTCATTCTCCAGTCATCTTCCAATCTCGTTATAAAGACCTCGCCTCCCCTACCCCCTCCCCCCCCCCATGAAACTTGTTTTTGATGTTTATGCATATTTTGCTTTGCTTCGAAAACAAGGCATCCTTCCAAGATGTGAACTGGGAAACCTGAGGCCAGTGTTGAAAGTGTTCTCAAAAGGTGTAGTTCTATTAAGAAATACTGGCACATGTTCCCGCCACATACTGCAAAACTGGGACTGTAGCGTCAAATAAGTGGATGTGTTAGGATAATGACATTGGCCAGTGGTCTCTGACAAAGGTTCAAGCTCGGATCACGCTGCTCGCTGTCTTCCATCGAGTTGTATTCCAAGTTGTTATACACACTCAGAGAAAGTTCAAGAATCATGCAAGTAATGGTCTACCCAGTTGTTGATCCATCCGGTTCAGTCCATTTCCCTTACACAAGGCTTCTTTGTAAATGGGTTTTGACATGATATTACTTAGAAACCTCTACAATTCTTGAAGGTAATCGGAAGTAATCCATGCACTCACGTGTTCGTTTTTTTTGCAAGTTCGGCTTTGTCCAGTTCCAAAAATCAGTTTCAGAATAACTTCCATGGTAATATTACACAACACGCTCAATGTGCTGATCAGCGGCTACTTATTTACGTCGATCGTTATGCCACCATTTACAAACGGCAGTACATGAGTTTCGCACTATTTACGAATTCTTGTGCTCTATGGTTGTCGTTGACTACATTCATAAGAAATTTCTCTCAGTGAAGCCCAATAGAGTGAAGAACTGCCAATCACTTTCCGTTGAACGGTAGACGACCACTAGTCATTACTGGAAGCACAAATGCATTTTGTCGCTTTGACAGAGTCACAAGCATGACAGTAATCCTGAGATGAACGAACAACGCTCACAATTTTCATCGAGCTATCTACCCATTATGGAAATTTACTTATGTTTTCACAATCAACTAACGCTGTCTTCTTCTCTTTTCAGTCTATGAACGAATTTGAGATTATTTCTTGTATGACGTAATTTTTTTCAACAGTATTTATTGATAAGGCCCATAAAATAGTTTCTCCACTTCCACTCACAGTCGACGAAACCAAAGACGACTGTGATGGCACTTGAAGATATCTAGTAATGAGGCTGGCTTCAGCTGTTCGGAAGCTTGACAAACCGCGCTCTCTCAACAGAAGAGTGCGGTGAACTTCTTTATGAGGGCTCACTGATATGACAGCATTATTTTGTGCAGATAACGAAAAAAAGTCAATAAATACAGTCAAATGGATCAAATTAGGAGTTCGCTGTAACACTATGAAAGCAAAATGCTTCACCCTTGCTAAATATCTGGTAATTTTTTCTTAATATTGTGGCATTCTCGTCAGTGTCTAAAATTCTGCAGATATTTTTCTGTCAGAATGCTATTCCTTCAGCATTGAGCATAAAGTTCATCGCTGGATCTGAGGAGCAAGAATTCTCACTTGAGGAACTCACAAAAAGTACGAAAACTGTTAGAATTAACATAACAATGCTTGATGCGGAATGCTACTGTGAGTGTTCTATCAGATAGTTCCTTGTCTTTCTTTTTGAGTCAGACACGAGATTTTTATGACACAGTTTATCCAAACAGCTGACGTTTCTGCGGTTCTCCTTTTGAGAGAGTCAAGTCAAGCTCATCAAGCTGCTCACAAGCCACTCGGTCCAACATCTCCATTATTTCATAAGAAAAAATCACCAAATCCAGATTCCAATCACATCGGCCGCCACAAAATAACTTTCACATACCGCTTTTAATACGTGCTCCATTAAGCTGTTCAAGTGGAGACCAACCGAACAGCGATCACCAGGACTGGTAGTCACATGAACTACAAGCATGAAGCTAATTCATGTTTAATGCAGTGTGTTTATGTGTGTATGCTTGCATCGATTTGCGTGTGTACTTATATGTCTTATGTCACTGGGTATGTTTTTATATATCTGCGCCCTTTTCCACTGTCTTCTCGATGAGTAGACATATTGCTTATATCGGTTTTTTCATGAAGAGTGCTTTGATTAGTTTAGCTTTCTTGGCGATTGCACAAGGTAGTTAGGCTTTCGGTATCCACTTCAATTTTGTGTGTGCTGTGTGCCGGATGAGTCACTCAATTTTATCTATTATTCCTTCCACGCGGGTCTTTAACCATTTATTTGATGACGAACAGCGTCAATCCTGAGTCGAACGAACCATATTCATCGCCGTGGCGAATAATCTATAGCAAGTAACAATCACACATAATTACCGTTGAAGATACAACAATTACGAGATGCAACGCAATATTAACAGTTCGTGATGATGCCATAGATGTGAGCCTAGTTGTTAGATGTCCCGAACCACAATTATCTAGATGAATGAGAGGAGCTACACATTGTAAGGAGCAGTGACTTTACACATAGGCAGTATACAACGGCATGAACTACAGTGCGATAAAGGATGAAGGATAAAGCTCTCGGCGTCGATCAATCCCTTACGGATGCGCCATGCATTCGTCTTCAATTTTTAACTTCGTTTGAGGTGGCTGAATACATATCTGGCCTTTACAATGACTCGCTGTTTAACGCCATTGCTGCTTCTCCTCCCAGACGATTTCGAGGCCTGTCTGGTACCAGCTAACCACCCCACAGGGATGGATGGCTTGGTGAGCCATGAGCGCGAGATCGAACCATTGACTTCGTGTGCGACGCAGAGCACCTCTAACCACTGCGCCACGTGCACTCAGATGTGCTATGTCAGTTGAAATTATGTTAGTCTCCACAACGATGTTGTTGAACAACGCGCCCACGATAAGGTTGAGTTATTCCTCCTAGCACAGTGACCCTTGAATTTCTTGTGCATTACTTGCCTTTGTGACTCGCTGTTCTTCATTAGCGGTATCCTTATGCCTTCTCAAAATCATGTTATGCGATCTACTCAAAAGATCATCGAATTTTCTCCTTAAAGTAGCTTAGCTTCTGATACCACCAGGGAGTTATAAACATGTATGGCTCGTCGATTGAGCAGTTCATGTCCTACTAAAAGAGTGGCTGAACTGCTCAATCTTCAGATGGTCCGGGAAATATTATGCTCAAATGAGAGGGCTGGCAATAGGGGAGCGACTGGCACCTAGCCTGGCGATTGCCTTTATGTCGAAAGTGGAAGCACCAGTGTTGGATCTCCGCCATTACTCTACTGTAGGTATATAGATGATTGTTGGTTATCTGTTCCACTCAAGAGGAGCTGGATAATTGCTTTAGATTGTTGAATGAACAGTCAGAGTATATAAAATTCACCCGTGAGATACCCAAAGATGATTGGCTCCCTTTCTTGAACGTGCAAATAAGCTTAAGCGAGAGTGGCTACATAACAAAGTGGTACCGAAAGCCGAGTAATAAGAATATTCTGGTTCACTTTCTCTCTTCTCATCCCTCTCATACGAAAAAGGCGCTAGTAAAAAACATGTTTCGAACAGCAGCCAATGCATGTACTGGGAGGAGCAGAGAGTAGAATCCGTAAGACTGGCTCGGGAATACCCACTTCTAATGGATACGAATTTGTAGCCCCTCGGCTTAGGTTTAGAGGAAAGAGTACGCCTCCGAACGAAAACTCGAATGAAAGGAAAGTCCCGTTCATCCTCTCGTTCTTTTCAAACAAGATTAGTACAGCTATGAAACGCTGTTTGAAAAGAGCGCGTTTAGAGCAATCGGTGGCTATTATTGAAATACCGACGAATACTCTAAGCGCCAATTAGTTCGCAACCGCTTATATGACCGTCTCTGTATATGAAAGATTGTAAAATATGTCCTAACGGCAGATATGGTGATTGCACGAGTTCAGGTACAGTCTACAGAATCTCTTGCAAAGCATGCAGCGATAAATATATTGGCGAAACGGGTAGGCCGCTCTATGCCCGCATAGAAGAACACCTAGCTGACAAGCGTCTTAATAGACGGAACATCCCGCTAGGACGCATAGAGCACAGAAACACGACGGAGTTGATTTTGAGATTGAAGTCACCATCCTTGCGCAGGAACAAAAACATCAGCGCGAAAACTCTTGAAGCACTTTGGATTAATACCACCAATCCAACCATAAACCGCAGGGAGGAATGCCTCGTCTATCACTCGTGATTTAAGTCAGTATATAAGACTGTTGTTTTGATGGGTAAGGTGCATTACGAGCCTATGTGATCTCCTTCCGTGATCTCCACTTGAATCATTCAGTGGAACACATATAAAAAGCGTTGAGTATGTTAAAAGTTGATCTTGTGCTTGATGCGATTGAAATCTAGGTGTGGTGAATTTTTTCTAAGAAGTGGTGGAGGTGTTTGGCTGATTAGATTGCGGACAATTTGACCTTTCCAGGCTCTGAAGAAGGCGAACTGTCGAAATGTCAGGTGTTAAATAAAGGTATTGAATAACACGTCGCGCTTGGCTTAAAGAAGAAAATTAGGAATTATCAACAGTTAGCTTCAAGTCTTGCCATCACCTTTATGTGTAAGGTGAAAGCTCCAGTTCTCGTTCACTGCCGATTGCTCTACAGTCGACGCGTAGACGACTAATTCATTGTCTGTACCATACAAGAGGAAGTGGACAGATGCTTCGATGTTCTAAACGGGCCTTCAATGCATATAAAATGCAGGAAGAAGTTCAATCGAGAACTGGCTCCCGGGAACGAGAATTTTTAGGGATTTAGATAAAGCTTCTAGAAAAAGACTACACTGCAAAATGATACCATATCGAGTAACAAAAATGTATAGAATCAAATTTTTCTCTCATCCTTCGCACATGAAAGCGACCATCAAAATGGGTACCGAACAATTGAAAATGTGTGCCCAGTCAAAGGAGAGGAGCGAATTGCTATAGTTCACTCAAAAATAACCATTTCTATTGGCTACGAATCATCAGCCATTGTGGTAAGCTCCAACAGTAGAATTAGTTCTCAAAAGAATATTTCACGGCTAATTAATACTCCTTCCAAACTTCCATTCACATCAAACGAAATTAATAGCGCTATCACGAGATGCCCCAAAGATGTGGCCTGAAAGTTTTGTCAAACTCCACCTCCAACACTTCCTGCCAACTAGTCCACGATCGCCTTTACGACTGATTATGCAACTCAAGAAACTGTATAGTCTAGAGAGAGATTGTATTCTTCCGCATAAAATATATTTAATAACAGGCATGACATGAGGAGATGGATACATTGGCAAAGCAGTTACATCATTGTGTGACTGCATAAAAGAGCATCTATATGATAGATTTAAAATTGAGAAGAGAACAAAACCACAACGGTAAAGATTTTAAAGTTACTACCAGGATGGCCAGGAATCAAAAACATCAACGGACACAGCCCTTGAAGCTTTTCAAATAAACTCTAAAAATCCAAAACAATCAAAAGGACGAATGCATCATGGTCACTTGAAACATAGGACTTTTCTTTGTTTGATCTTTCTATCTGAGTCAGGCAGCGTATAAAGTATTGATAAACACGCAAAATAATCAGACAGTTGATTCGACGTACGTGCAGATTCTGAAGAGGTTGAAATAGTCAAAACTTTGGCCAACTTCACCGAATTGCCACTCTTAGTCCAATCATCGTGTTTACAAAGGCCAACGTCACAGCTCCAAACACTCCATGGTATTAGGCATCCGATCCGATCCGCAAATTCTCCTTGATAATTAGCAATAAAGAGACGCGAATTACATAATTGTCTACTTGAACGGCAATTCTTGGACAGCTGTGCGGATCCAAACACATTCGGATCCATTGGCTTTCTTGTCCTACGATCCGCGTTTATGATGGTGGTCTGGTTTCAATAAAGTGACGAATATGAGTCTCTTGAAGCGATCTGTAAGTGTCGGCAGCTGCGAGTGCGGCTGATTAATTTGATAACAAACACGTCGATTCAAGGAGTACGTGGCCGCTCTCGGGAATGCATGTAACCTTGTGTAGCCCATTTTACTACTGTTCCCGTCCACCTTTCACGTAATCCTCTCGTTATATGACCAGCTCTTCCGCACTTTGGTGGAGTTGTGTATTCCTCAGCTGTGAAGATGAGGCAGATTTTCAAGATCTAAACTTCACACTGCGTCCTAAACGTTCTGTGTGCCGGTTACATTTCAGATGGCATCATTCAAGCATTGGTAGTGCAAAATTTCATTGACATAGTTGATTTCTCAGTTTATGACTCGGCTGCATAGCAGAACTTGAGGAAACATTGATTCGAAAAACTGAGCGCTGATTTTCAAAATTCTCAATATATCAAGGATATCTTTGAGAGCTCTGCTCCCATGCTCTTTCTTCCTTCTGCTCAGTTCTTCCTTAATGTTGCTCTTCATATACTACAACCGCCTAAGGTACACTGCCGATTAGTCGCTGTTGTCGTAGAAACAATTACTTCGATTTCGATCTATGCGCAAAAGGTTTCGTGAGCCAAGTTTCCTTGTGATTCAAACGTTGTTCCATCCACTTCCTATGGCGTTTTGGTTCATTTAGTCTAATGATTGATTATTTGCTTCACTTTTCACACAACAAAAGAGCTCTATTTCATTAGTGAAACGACGATTCACGAAAACGCTCCTGAAATTATACTTTATCGCCACAATCGAGCGACTTCAATATTAGAGTATGGCAGAAAAAAACTTTGGCAATCTAGTGTTCCTCTGTTTCACCTTTTTTCGTACAGATCTTGATGTCCAGTTTTGGCTGAGAATGTTGGTGTTAACATTCGGGAAAACTGGAGTAAATTCTTCTGTAAATTTCACTTCCAGTCAGGAGGAGATGGGCGGGGATTGGTAATGCCGACTATCAACAGTGAGACGGTGGTCCTATTCTCGTCTTCACCACTTTTCCAAACCCCAAGTAGGAATACCTTTACTTAACACATCCAAAATAGCAAAGAGAATCGTTTACATCGACCAGTATTATACGCCATTCATAAAGAAGGCGTAATTCACGAGCAGCAGCTGAAGTATCATGTAAAAATATTTGAGGATTTTTGCAGAGAATGAATGCGAAGAAATCAGTCGATTATAATAACTGCTCAGATCCACAAGGTAAAGTGCGACTACAGGTCGTGTGAATTTGAAAATATAAAAAAATTTCGACCATGCAGTAGAACAGTGATCGCATGAGTCCTGCGCTCCTCTCCTTTGCTGGTCACTGAATTTTATAAAAAGGAATTTTGGTGCGCATATGAATCGCGTTTTTGCGCTATTCAACAAAAGGCTGTCACGCTTGGATGAACAGTGATGTGTATACCTCCTCGTTCATTTCCAAAGATTTAGGCAGAATTATTGGGTTTTCAAAATAATGTAATATTATAGCTTCACCTTTCTGCACGTGATCAGGCGATGTTTTTATTCTAAATCTCAAAACCTATAAGTCATTGCTAATCTCATCTCACGCAACATAATCTAAAACGATCATGTTAATTGACTGCAGGGCATCGATAACTTCTTTCTTTACTAATGTCGCTTACGTGCTTTATCATATTTTTTGAAGCCGCATGCTTTTTGTTGAATGATGGATTTTGGCATCTTTTAGTACAACTTATAGTTTTGATTTGTTACGTTGTACACTTTCAAAGAAGAAATGGTCGCTGTGATCATAGTGATGACTGAGAGTTTTAACATATTACTTTGTCTTAATCCATTGTTGACACAGCCTAATTATGTAGATACATAGAAGCCTAGGAGGGAAATTTGAGAATCTGTTGTAAACATTTTTGTACAGCACTACAGTTGTTGGTCTACTAAACGTGGTTATTTCTTCATTTGAATGCATTTATTCGTTATGCAACATTTTTCTACTGTTAAAATATCTGAAAGAAAATTGTCAGAACTTTTTTCGCATTCTGTATCCATAAAGTTTGTCGAAGATTGTAATATCTTGTCCTCGTAGAGTTACTCACTATCGTATTTACCATGGAGAGCAGTGCACGATGAAGAAAATTGTTTCGTTCTATGTATCGCCTTATACATGGGGTATCTTTTCAATTCCCACTAGTGCCACAGTGATCTGCACTAGATAATCTGTCAAATCAATGACAGAATTGCTGTAAAAGAAGCCTCAGTAAAGTAAATGCATTGAAGTCAATGGATCTTCATCCACTCCACTCTTGAAGACTGCATTGATGCCACTACATCTAGCCCCTTCGGCTAAAAGATTCCTCTTGTGCTTGGGCTGAATGGTGTTTGCTTCTGATGATGCAGATTTCAACAGAAGAAATGACATTGTCGTTTAGTACTGTATCAGTTGTAATAGATCAATACACTTGCAAAAATGTGAGAGTGAGTATTTCAACAATGCTTCATTGATGCTGATTAAGAAATCAGTCATGGATAGACTACTGCAGCACTTAGGCACATGCCGAGAAGCTGACAGCGTGTGCGGGCATTAAGGAATTGAAATTCACTACGTCTCCACCATCCTTGATCTTTCTCCAAAGATAATCCACTGCTATTTCACAGAGTGGTTCCACCTACACAGCTGTCGTGTATATACATCTCACCTAAAAGTATTCAGATTCAGATGAGGAAGTTCTAGATATTTTAGATTTAACTGAATACATGCGATGACTTTACGAAAACATCAAAATTTCTGTTAAAAAAAACACCTTATCCTGACAACTATCTTTTCTACATTAATGTTGGCCTGTGCTTTTTCAACAATCTATCCGCTCCAGTAAAAAACTCGTTGCACTGATCGCATTCAGTTTTAGACGTTCTAAAGGACTGAATGTTAGATGCAATTATGAAAAGTGAACACAAAGGAAAGCGTTTAAAACACATATATGCTTTTCTCAGCTCTCATAAATGTGTGAGTCCACAGATGGAAATGGTAGATTGACTATAGTGCATTTCCAAGCGCATTCAGCAGATCATTACATTGACAGAGAGTCTCGAAGCAATATAGATGTTTTTGAAACGTCTTACGCCGACAGAAGTAAAATCTCTCTGCCGCCAGGGTCTACATATTTCTCCAAGGATCGAAGCCGATTCCGCTGATCTTTTTCATATAACTGGGTGTGCTATAAAAAAATCATATTTTTCATATCCATCTAATCACAGAACTATGATGAAATGTAAATGGAACACGTGAGTAGTGATGTGCAACAGTTGTATTTCCAGCATAAATTTCTTGAGCTACCTCGATAGCCTTTCAGAGTAAACCACTGAATAATACTTATAGGAAAAATGTGAAGCTCTTCCACACGCAATCCATTGCTTCCATTTCGTTATAGGAACCGTGAGTTAAGCTGAGTTATCTACATGACAGTTTATTTGATTGTGAAAAAGCAGAACTATGCAATTTGCTTATCCACGCATACCTGTTGGATTAAAGCAGAACTGACGAGGAAGATGATAAAGGGAGAATTGAAAGAGGAAAGCATACTGATTGTTAGTTTTTCGTCAATCATACAATTCCTTATATAACACTTTTCTTATCTAAAACGACTTCTGATCACATGACTAGGTAATTTTGCCATTCTAATATCATCCTCACCAACCTCTTGAGCAATAATTGAATTGAAACGTTAAGTGGTTTTTTCCTAAACGAAACACAATAAATCACTGAAAGCACTCGTATAATTAGTGCAATATTGGAACTGCTTACGGCAGCCTTTACTACGATTCACTTGGGCTCAACTGTTATATGTGCATGATTTGGAGTACTATTAGAGAATTGGAATAACAAGGGTAAATGTAAAGATCAATTTTCATTTGAGAGTGATCACTCGGATGAATAGTTGCATTATATTGTGGAATTAAGAGTAAGTTTTAAATGGCTCTCAAAAGGATCCGCGCTTTGTTTCCATAGATTCCATGCATTGAGTTACGTCAAACTTTTGAGCAAACTCATTTGATGTTGATTAATTTGTAGTGACGATAGATATAAAGTTAACTAACGGTAGCTGCTGCTTCACTTTCAACGATACGCTGATATAGAGCACCCGACATATTTTTTTACTGCACTGGGGTCGACAAATTGTCAAACCATTATACCACACAAATTACGTTCACTGTAGAGCTTCCGAATCAACATACTAAAATTTATCACGAGGATCAGAGATCACCGAGCTTGAGTGGTATCATATCATAATATTGCCTATCCTCCGCTGAAAGGTTGCAAATTTTCATAATCATCCAACGCGTAGAAGTCAAGGGATAAAGTGTTTACGTGACTGCATAGATGACAAAAGTCACTTAGTGATAGAGCTCGTGATTAACAATTTACATATGTCTAAAAAAGTCAGAATTACTACTTAGAGAAGACGGAGCAACATACGTCCATTGCAGAGGCAAAAAAGTATATCGATTATTTAAACACTGACTTTCACTCGACTTTCAATCTCGACAAAGTAGTTAATACTGTTAAGAAGACATCATAGCCTCATGTGCCAGCCAATGAAACATCGACGGTCGAATACCTATATTCTATAACAACTTTGTGTTGGCTCAGTAATCTTGAGGATATTGTCTACATGTTGTTTTCTATGGTATCCACTAACTAATAGGTTCCAAGAATGTTTCAGAGCATTGCCATTCCACAAAATGCTCACGAAATGTGGAAATATAATGATTTTGCTTTTCTTTTTCTAATGAAGCACGAAGAAACCACAATAGATGTGGCTTCTCCACTCGGGAGGTCATGGCTCTCATAAAGAAGTGCCTAAGCTGCTCATTTTCAGATGGTTTGGGGATGATTTTGCGCAAATCAGAAGATTAGCAACTATACAGCGACTAGCTCCAACCCTTGCTATAGCCTTTATTTCTGAAGTGGAGGCCCCAATAATCGATTTCCGGCCGTAACTCTACTGTGGCTATATAGATGGCTGCTTTGTCGTGTGCTCAAAGCAAGAGGAGATGGACACATGCTTTGATTTGCTGAATAGTCAGTCGGAGCACATGAAATTCACCCATGAGAAACCGAATGCAAATTGGCTTCCATTTTTAAACGTTCGTGTCAGCCTATACGAAACTCTTACAACACAATGGTACTGCAAACCAGGCAACAAAAGGATTTTGGTTCAGCACCTGTCTTCGCATCTTCCACACATAAATGCGCACTCGTGAAAAACATGTTTCGAAAAGCTGTTAATGTGTGCTTTATCAAGACCACGCTCAAATTTCAATAGATCCTTTCATTATTATTTCAGCTAACATGTCATGTGGTCTGGTAAGGGCTCTTGTACTCTTTCTTCTTCGATGACTCTGTGTAAGGGAGTAGAGCTCCCGAAAGAACTTACTATAAAAATATCGAAAAACAACGGGTTGTGCCCGACTGACGAGTTTGTAAGGACGAAACACGTGTATCAAGCTGTACAAGAGCCCCTACCAGATCACATGACAAGTTGGCTCAAATAATAATGGAAGGAACTTTTTATATTATCTACTTAAACTCTGCCATGAGCATTATTTATCACTGCAACTTAGAACAACAACGACACTTTATTACAACGTCTTTTTCTAGAAATTTTTAATCGAAAAACCATATGCTTACGAAAAGAACATTCGAGCTTTTATTTTTCAATTTTATGCTTTCTTATTCATGATAACCAAATTCACTCATATTTATGATTCATTTCCTCCTATAACGGATAAAGAAAAAGCTCTTCCCGCTGATCAATCCTTGAAGGATGCGCCTGCATTCGTCTTCAATTTTCAACTTTGCTCAAAGTGATTTAATGCATATCCGGCTTTTACAATGACTTGCGATGATCTCCCACTGTACCGAGTCAGTGCTGCTTATCCTCCTAGACAAGTCTGTGGACAGTCTAGTACCAATTTACCGACGCTAGAGGGATGGATGGCCTGGTGAGCCTTGAGCACAAGATCGAACCATTGATCTCGTGTGTGGCGCAGCGCACCTCTAACCACTGCGCCACCCGCATTCTTCCCACTATTGCAAATAAATACACAGTCAAATAGTGAATTATGCTTTATTTTGTTCTCTGAAATCGAATATTACGATGCAAATCTCACATCTCCTCATAAGAAATACTGAGCACACCTTTCTACCGTTTCAAGACCAATAATATTTCTACTATCTCGTATACTGCACATTGAACATCATCTATCATAGGAGCCTTTTCCACTGGGCACGATCCTTAATTAGGCAGTCTATGCATTTCCGTTCCGCTCTATCGTTTTGCTTGTAGCAAGGAGAACGTCGGTGACAAAGCCAGTAACATCAACGAAAAATCATGTCGCCTCTCGCGTACTGACCCGGGTGATCTCCGTTTTGTAAATTATTGAGGCTCCGCTTAGGAAGTATTTTTAAGTGAGATCGATTACGGAGTGAAAAGCTCACCCAAGCCAGCAGAACAATTTGTTAAGGCGACAAGGCCGACATTGATGATATGTGCAAAAACTTTTGTGTATACACTGTTATTACAAAAGTATCACTGACAGCGTTGGCCACGGAAGCCCAAGCCTCTGAATAACGACGGCACTTCGGTGGTCACTAACAAAGCGGTATGCTTTATCATTAACGAAGTGTCTCTGTATAAAAAGCTAATAAAGCTCCCTATCACGCGACGAAAATCATCCTCTTCGCTTATTGGTTTATTTTCATTCAGCTTCCACGTCAATCAACTCGTCTCATAAACAAACAGCTTGAGAAGGTTAATCATTCATGTTGCTAACCTACTATTCAACACCGATTCTCATGGCATGGCGAAAGAAATGCAGTGTGATAATATACTAATGCTCCTTATCTATTGTGAATAAAGATATGAGTACTTTGAAAGCTGACTTTATTCAGTCTGATTAACATCGACTAATTGAAGTTCTCCTTTAAAGTGGAGTATAAACTGATTTTGAGTGAAATACAGGCGGAACTACAAACTCGTTTACGTAGTCTAATACATATTTTACATGATTAGTACACGAAGTCTGCCTAAAAAGAAATCTAAGACAGTCATTTTGAAATTTTGGCACAAATTACTCGCCAAAGTGCTGATGCGCTATCGAAGTGCATCACAACCTCGCTCTACCACTTCGAACAATAGCTGGACGATTAGGAGAAAAACAATTTGGGCAAAGTAAATGGGTATTTTCTTCTGTTTAGCCTTTTTGAGGTGTTAATGATAATATTTATTGAATATCAGCGTAGCATATAACATTACAGTTGGTAATGCGGCATGATTATTACAACAGTCGTGGTGGTATACGTTTCGGCAAGGTTCGCCATCTTCAGAGCTGGAAAAGTCAAATTATTCACTAATTATTAGATCAAAAGCCTTCATAACCCTAGCAGAAAACGTAAGAGATAAATTTTTAGGCCGCCTAGGAAAAACTTCATTTCAAAACACTCACCGTTTAGATGTTTTGGGTTTTTCAATTAATCATTGAAGACCTGCCACTTGGAGTCTGTGATAATGTGAGACTGTGCCTGGCTCACGTCGGGAATATTAGCCTGAGGTATGACGCTAGGTCACGTGTTATTACGAGGCATTCCTCTTTGCGGTTCATTTTTGGACCTTTGCTATGTATCCAAAAGGTTTCCAAAGTTTTACGCGTGGGAGTTTTCGATTCCTGTGCTAGGACCGTGAATTTGACGTCAAAATCTGCTCCTTTATGCTTCTGTTCCTTATACGTGCCTAGTAGGGTTTTTGGGTCGGAGTTACGTTTCTCAGCTAGGTGCTCTTTTACGCGAATGCAGAGTGGTCTACCCGTTTCGCCACTATATTCATCCCAGCATGCCTCGCAAGAGATTAGGCAAATTGTACCCGACCTCATGCAGTCGCCATCTCTACCGTTTGAGCAAACCTGTCAGTCGTTGGTTTCGCAGTCGTTGGTTTCGTCGGACGAACATACAGTCGGTTGCGGACTATTTGGCGTTTTAGTGTTTTGGTGGTATCTCGGCTACTGCTACGGAATTATCTAGACCTGCTCTTTTTAAACAGCGTTTAATGGCTGCACTCACTTCGTTGAAAATAAAAGGCAGGATGAATGGAACTTCATCCTCGCTAGACCTTCCGTATAGGGGCCCCGAATTTCCTCTAAATTTAACCCGAGAAGCTCCTATCGTGTTGTAGCCATTAGAGATGGCTATTTTTCGCGCCAAGCTCAGGGGCTCTACCTTGTGTTCTTTTCCTGTGCACACATTAGCAGCTGTTCGAAACATGTTATTTATAAGGGCGCATTTTGTGTGCGAGGGATGAGCAGATAGCTAGTGAACCATGATTTTTTGTTGCTTGGTTTGCGATGCCACTTTGTGTTGTAAGAGTTTTTAGAGAGGTAAACTTAAACGTTCAAAAATGGAAGCCAGTTTGCCTTAGGCTTCTCACGGGCGAACGTTATGTACTCTGGCTGGCTATTTAACAACTCAAAACATTTGTCCATCTCCTCTTGCGTTGAGCAGACGATAGAACAATCATCTCTATACCTACAGTAGAGTAACGGCCGGAGATCGAATATTGGTGCCTCTACTTTAGACATAAAAGCGATAGCAAGGGTCGGAGCTAGTCGTTGTTCCATTGCCAGCCCTATGATCTGCGCAAAATAATTCCCAAACGATCTGAAGAATAAGCAGTTTAGGCACTCTTCTAAGAGAGCCATGACTTGCCAAATAGCCATACATGTTCGTAGTTCGTTCGTGCTCCGTTAGAAGCTCGCATAAGGCTTGCATTGCGGACTAATTCGACGCGTTTGTATAAAGAGCGGTGACGTCGAACGATTCCATTACGTACGCGTTGTTGGGAGACGCGTTACGTAGACGATCCAAGAAAATTTGGGTATTGGTAAGATGGGCTGGAATGTGTTTCAGTAGCTGGACTAGTATTAAGTTTAAAAACCACGTTATTCTACCCGTTGGCCCGTCTACACAATTGATGATGTGTTTAACTCCCAAGACCGACTGTCCATTAACCTCGGCATGCTTCAGTATGATTCTTGATTTTCTTCTTTGAGCAGAACACGAGGTGTTACATTAAACTTTATTCGATAGCTGACGTTTCGGCAGTTCGCCTTCTTCAGAGCCTGGAAAGGTCAAAATGTTTGCAATACAATCAGTCAAACACCTCCATTACTTCTTTAGAGAAAATCACCAGACCTAGATTTCAATCGCATCAAGCAAAAATCAACACTCAACATACTCACCGCTTTTTATATGTGTTCCACTGAATGATCCAAGTGGAGATCACCGGAAGGAGAGACACATAGGCTCGTAATGCACCCTACCCATCAAAACAACAGTCTTATATACTGGCTCATATCACGAGTGTTTACAAGGCATTCCTCCCTGCGGTTTATGGTTGGATTGGTCGTATTAATCCAAAATGCTTCCAAGATCTTTCGCGCTGATGTTTTTTGCTCCTGCGCAAGGATGGTGACTTCGATTTCAAAATCAACTCCGTCGTGCTTCTGTGCTCTATGCGTCCCTAGCGGGGTGTTTTGTCTATTAAGACGCTTGTCAGCTAGGTGTTCTTCTATGCGTGCATAGAGCGGCCTACCCGTTTCGCCAACATATTTATCACTACACGCTTTGCAAGAGATTAGATAGACTGTACCTACGCTCATGCAATCACCGTCTCTGCCGTTAGGGAATATTTTACAATGTTTCATTATACAGAGACGGTCATATAAGCGGTTGCGAACTAGTTGGCGTTTTAGAGCATTCGGTGGTATTTCAATAATGACCACCGATTGCTCTAAACCCGCTCTATTCAAACATCGTTTTATAGCTGTACTAATCTCATTTGAATAGAACGGGATGATAAACGGGACTATCCTTTCAACTAAGTTTTCGTTCGGAGGCGAATTATTTCCTCTAAACCTAAGCCGAGGGGCTACGAATTCGTATCCATTAGAAGTGGCTATTTCCCGAGCCAGTTTCACGGATTCTACTCTCTGCTCCTCCCCGGTACATACATTGGCTGCTGTTCGAAACATGTTTTTTACTAGCGCCTTCTTCGTATGTGAGGGATGAGAAGAGAGATAGTGAACCAAGATATTCTTACTACTTGGCTTTCGGTACCACTTCGTTATGTAGCCGCTCTCAGTTAAGCTTATTTGCACGTTTTCCACCATCTCAACCCATTTCTAAGGTGTCCTTGCGCAAGGTTGCATGTGGTTTACATGATTTGCAAGATCAAATCCGTAAAAAGGCCAGAGTTGAAGAGACTAATAGGAATGAACAGCAAGTAGAGGCACTAATACCACCATTTCCTCCGCCGTTCTATAGATAACAAGACCCCAACGAGGAGGTAGAGAGAAAATTCCGGAAATTTGCGGACGAAACTTTTAGAACCCTCACTCACTATAGCAGGAGAAGATATCAATCGAATCTCACCGAACTACAAAAACGTGGCATGAAAGAGGTTCGAGAGTTGATAAGCGAAGGTAGGATAAGGCTATCAGTTAGTGATAAGGGTGGAGAATATGTTCTGATTCCTCGACAGTTAGATATCGCAATAACGAACAAGCATCTCGAAGATGCTTTGCTTTACCGATCATCTTCTGTAAAGGAATTCAAAAGGCAAAACCGCAAATTAAACAGTGAGTGGGTCCGTACGGCAAAAGCGGCAGGCTTAAGACCATCTATCATTTCTCAATTAAAAATCCAGTCACCAACATGTCCTGTCTTATACTTGCTTATAAAAACACATAAGTTAGTATCCACTGATGATCTGATGTCTAACGATCCATCTATATTCAAAGTTAGACCTATCATCAGTTGTGTAGGCGAACCGACGGATAGGATAGCATGGTTCTTGACTTTAATAACATCCCAGTTGCTAGGACACATTCCAGCCCATCTGACAAACACTCAGATGTTCCTGGATCGTCTACGTAACGCGAACCCGAACAACGCGTACGTAATGGAGTCATTCGACGTCACTGCTTTATATACCAACGTGTCGAATGACTCCGCATTGCAAGCCACACATGAGCTTCTTATACAACACCAGGGAGCTGTAAACATGTATGGCTTGACGATTGAGCAGTTCATGATCCTACTAAAAGAGTGCTTGAACTGCTCAATCTTCAGATGGTCCGGGAATTATTATGCTCAAACCAGAGGGCTGGCAATGGGACAGCGACTGGCACCTAGCCTGGCCATTGCCTTTATGTCTAAAGTGGAAGCACCAGTGATGGATCTCCGGCCATTACTCTACTGTAGGTATATAGATGATTGTTTGATTATCTGTTCCACTCAAGAGGAGCTGGATGATTGTTTTAGATTGCTGAATGAACAGTCAGAGTATATAAGATTCACCCGTGAGATACCAAAAGACGATTGGCTTCCATTCTTGAACGTGCAAATAAGCTTAACTGAGAGCGGCTACATAACGAAGTGGTACCGAAAGCCAAGTAGTAAGAATATCTTGGTTCACTATCTCTCTTCTCATCCCTCACATACGAAAAAGGCGCTAGTAAAAAACATGTTTCGAACAGCAACCAATGTATGTACCGGGGAGGAGCAGAGAGTAGAATCCGTGAAACTGGCGCGGGAAATAGCCACTTCTAATGGATACGAATTCGTAGCCCCTCGGCTTAGGTTTAGAGGAAATAATGCGCCTCCGAACGAAAACTTAGTTGAAAGGAAAGTCCCGTTTATCATCCCGTTCTATTCAAATGAGATTAGTACAGCTATAAAACGATGTTTGAAAAGAGCGGGTTTAGAGCAATCGGTGGCCATTATTGAAATACCACCGAATACTCTGAAACGCCAACTAGTTCGCAACCGCTTATATGACCGTCTCTGTATGATGAAAGATTGTAAAATATGTCCTAACGGCAGAGACGGTGATTGCATGAGCGTAGGTACAGTCTACCTAATCTCTTGCAAAGCGTGTAGTGATAAATATGTTGGCGAAACGGGTAGGCCGCTCTATGCACGCATAGAAGAACACCTAGCTGACAAGCGTCTTAATAGACAAAACACCCCGCTAGGGACGCATAGAGCACAGAAGCACGACGGAGTTGATTTTGAAATCGAAGTCACCATCCTTGCGCAGGAGCAAAAAACATCAGCGCGAAAGATATTGGAAGCATTTTGGATTAATACGACCAATCCAACCATAAACCGCAGGGAGGAATGCCTTGTAAACACTCGTGATATGAGCCAGTATATAAGACTGTTGTTTTGATGGGTAGGGTGCATTACGAGCCTATGTGTCTCTCTTGCCGGTGATCTCCACTTGGATCATCCAGTGGAACACATATAAAAAGCGGTGAGTATGTTGAGTGTTGATTTTTGCTTGATGCGATTGAAATCTAGGTCTGGTGATTTTCTCTAAAGAAGTAATGGAGGTGTTTGACTGATTGTATTGCAAACATTTTGACCTTTCCAGGCTCTGAAGAAGGCGAACTGCCGAAACGTCAGCTATCGAATAAAGTTTAATGTAACACCTCGTGTTTCTGCTCAAAGAAGAAAATCAAGGATGTGTTTCAACTTCGAATTTTGATGGATCGGTAGACCGCAAGATCATCAGTGCATACTAACCTATGAGTCTTAATAAGTAAGTACAAGACGGGGCATGATGGTGGACTAAGTTTTGGTTGAGAGATATCTTAAGATTTCAAACTAGCCCAACTTGCTATTTTTACCCATTCACTATTCAGCTTTCGATATTGTTTTTGAAATTCCTTATTGGATGATGGACGATAGAGTGTAGTGTCCTCTAGGTGCTTTTTCGTTACCTCAACATCCAACTTATGGGGAATTACCACGAACTCTCCTCCCTTATCACTAGCTGATAGTCAAATGCTTTTGGACATTATTATCTCCCGTATCTGTCACATACCGTTTTTCTGCGTTGATGCTAGGTTAGAGCTAAACCTTTTCGCGCGATGTTGATTAAGGATTCTAAGAGTTTAGTTTGAAAAGATGCGAAAATTGATGTCCACTTCATTGTTACGGCCTTGCTGCCTAGAGAACGCCCGGAAAAAGCGGTGTTGGTAATGCCCCTACATAGTGCGCGCTCGCTCATTTCAATACATTGGCAATATATCATATTTATGTCTTTTGGGGGTTTCAAAAACAGTCGATCTTTTGGATTAGTTTTGATCTAACAGCAAAAATCTATCGACTGAGAGGTGGTGATGGTACAGTGTCATAGTACACTGTGCCATCATCACATACGCCTCCCTCCTTGCTTCAATGCAGGGCTGAATGTGGGGCGGGGGTCACTGACGAGGAGGCCGAAACCTCCGAAACACCGGTGTATGACCCTGGCGTATCAACCCCTTTTGAGCCTAAACTATACTGTTTCTTGAGTTGCATAATCAGTCGTGAAGGCGATCGTGGACTAGCTGGCAGGAAGTGTTGGAGGTGGAGTTTGAGAAAACTTTCAGCGCCACATCTTTGGGGCATTTCGTGATAGCGCTAATAATTTCGTTCGATGTGAATGGAAGTTTAGAAGGAGTATTAATTAGCGCGAAATATTCTTTTGAGAACTAATTCTACTGTTGGAACTTACCAGAATGGCTGATTATTCGTAGCCAATAGAAATGGCTATTTTTGAGTGAGCTATAGCGGTTCTTGCACAGAAATCAAAAACATCTACGCGTAAAACTTTGGAGGCCTTCTGGATATATAGCAAAGGCCCAAAAATGAACCGCAAAGGAGAAATGCCTAGCAATAACGCGTGACCTCGCACCATACCTCAGGCTAATATTCCCGGCCTGAGCCAGGCACAGTCTCACTTAAGCACAGACTCCAAGTGACAGGTCTTCAATGACTAATTGGAAGGCGTAAAATATCAAACTGTGAGTGTTTTTGAAATGAGGTTTTTCCTATGCGACCCAAAAATTTATTTCTTACCTTTTCTGCTGGGGTTATGAAGGCCTTTGATTTATTAATTTGCGAATCAATTTTACATTTCCAGGCTCTGAAGATGGCGAACTTTGCCGAAACGTAAGCCACCACGACTGTTGTCATATTCATGCTGCTTTATTAACTGTATTGTTATATGCTTCGCTGATATTCAATAAATAATTTCAGTAACACCTTGGAGCGGCTAAACAGAAGAAGATACTCATTTATTTCATTTTTATTTTTGCAATATGACATAAGATCCATTCAAGAAATAAGACACGCCTCTAATATTCTCAAAAATTAAGCTGTTGAGTAATTACTAAAACGTCAGAAAAAATTTCAAAAAAATACGGGTTCCTTCTGATTAGGAGGGAACAAATGAAAAGCCGATCTCATTCGCTGAAGCAATATGTTTAGCAAAGTTGGTAGCCATTCGATAGCTGAGATTTGAGGCTACAGCCTCACTTCACCGATTTTGAAAAAAGAACTTATTTTGGTGTCGCTACAAGAGGAGATTACTTGGCTTGAGATACGCATAATTCTCGCCTCACAGAGCTCTTTCTTTGGTTTGTTAATAATCACTCGATAGCATAATCGAATTTGATTCGAGTGCTGTGCTTTTCTGCTAAAAAGGCCGTTTCTCTGAAATGAAGCAGGTAAAATAAGACGCAAAGGAGCTTGAAAGGAGTCGAATTCCCACGTGGGAGCAAGAGTGCCTCGCGCGAATCACGTGGGGCGCTGGCTGCAGCGTCCAATGAACGGTGCTATGAACGCATGGAGAAGTATTGCGTCAGTAGTCACGTGGCCGCCACATCCACCGCAATGTGAACTGGCTTTAAATCGTCCGTCCTCACATATCGACTCCAACCTATTTTACCTGCTGCGTTGCAGAGAAACGGTCTTTTAAGGATATGAGCACACCATTGGCATCGAAAAGCACTACACTATCTTATGATTACTAATAGTCCAAGAAATGAGCTTTTTCTGAAGTCAAATATGCGCTAGCTTTGTGAGGATATCACAGCGTTATAAGTGGGTGTTTTGGAAAATCCGGCAGCGTAAGGATCTAGCGAGATATCTCAGCTTTCCCGAGGTTACCCCACTCCTATGAAAAGTTCCTCTCCAGCGCATGAGGACGTAATTTTCATTTGTTCCCTCTCAATCAGAAAGAACGAAAAATACTTTTTTGAAATATGGGTGCAGACAGGCAAACAAAATACAGAGAATACTTCTTTGAAGACACATATTTCTGACCAATAGTCTGCATAATGCCGATGTTCCAAGCTTCTTACTCTCTCCACGATCAGAATTTCTCCACTATCCATAAGTTCTTAATAATTTATCTTGGCGCTAATGGATTTATTCTTTGGCAGGAACAGGTACTGCGAATTCGTCCCTCTCATCTCTTGCCATGTGTCAAGGCTCTTTTCAGGCTTTTGCACAAGAACAATTAACGGTCAGACTTGTCGGATCTCAACACGATGGATTGCTTCGTGTGATCCATACCGTAGGAATAATTTCGGCTACTCATGACATTAGGGTAGACAAGTTCAAAACGGTTTTGACACGCGTTGTTTGATTCGAAATTGCGATGCAAGCGTGTGCGAGCATCGCCGGAAATTTTCGCAAGCAACTTCGCAGATGTATGAAGGCCAATGAGGCAATTTTGAGAACTTGTCATAAACTTTTTTGTTCAATCTTATCTAGTATTTGTTCTAGTAGACGTAATCATTCTTTTTCTTGAGTGAATTCACTTGTTCACGCAGTATTTTTCTACTTTTGTAATATCTGAAAATTAACAGAACTTCTCCTGCATCCCGTATTTAGGAACTTTTTGCGATGAGTACTAGATAGCTGTAAGCTTTGAATGCTAAAGAGAAGCTTTGCTCAAAGAATCTAAAATAAGGAAACAATCAAAAATGAATGCTTGGCCCATCTGGAAGTCCACATCCCAACACCACACTGAAGGTGAGCAGGGAATAATAAATAGGTGTTTGGAGCTTTTGTCATGCTTACCAGACTGATGATCTTGAGCAAAATCACTCTTACGGAGTGTTAGAAAGCATCGTTTCTTAACAGAACCAGCTGAGAATGAAATCTCCTGTTTTCTTTTGGGATTGAAAAATTAGCGAATAATAGAGATCCCGGCTGCCCAATGTTTTTGCACAGTCACTCTACATTATTGAGTATAATATAGGATCATTCACGTAGGAGGCGGTCAAATTAATGAATTCCAATAAATTAGCGATACTTTTTTCATGAGAGCACAAATTGCCTGTGACCTTATATCATGGGCACTTTAGAGGTCCTGACTACACAAAGAGTCTTACACACCCTTACACCTTTTAATCCAAAGCAAAATTTTTTCATATCGTTTTTTATTAGGAAAGCTGTTGGCGTTGAGGACTCCTTGATTCTAAGGCGTTTAGAAATAAGCATATGAAAAGTAGTGTACGGAAAATGTTGATTGAGACTAAAGTGTGTGATAGAAAAGACCATCAAACACGTTGATTTCTCTACTGGCACAGCTGCCTTTTCCGCCCATAATGTTTTTCATTGGTGTGATTGCAAACTGAAGTTCTCAGACAAATATGGGCATTTACAACAAAATGCTGTAGTTGAAAATGCACTTCCTGAGAACAACACTATCAAACACTATATCGATTGACAGAAAGGAAGTACAGCTTCTAGCTTCCAATATTCTCGAGAAAAGATGCCTCTGAAAGAATTGTCGCAGCGACGCAAAAGTTTGGCTTTGGTTGCCACCTTTTCAAACATTACAAGTTTTTAATAAGGGAAATTTTTTGTAAAGCGCCGGTGTGACTCTTTTAATTTCTTGGTAGGAGAACATAACAAAATTTGCTATCAACAATTTGTACGCGGAACAGCCAATTGCTAGACAAGTAAGTGAATTCCTTACGTCTTAAAGATGTACAGTGAAAAGTCATTCATAAACGCAGAACACTCTTGCAAACCTTTCGTTGCCTTTCTCCTAAACAATTGTTTATGTGTTGGAGATATTAGATAAAAAATAATCTGATAAGGATATAACCTGTTTTGAGCTGTTAAAGTTTAGGTGCCAGACAGGCGCTTGTTTCGTCCTAGCTGGGCTCCGTCACCTGACTTGCGGTGATTTATTACTCGGTGTCGATTCCTCCACAGAGGAGTATAGCCTCAAGAAGTCGGCTGAACGGAGGGACTATGCTACTGAGGAGCTCAAAACATGTTATATCCTTACCAGATTATTATTGTTTTGAGCGAGGTCTATAAAAAAGCGGTCGAATGGAGAGATATGAGATATTTACATCTTTTGAGAGATATTCACAATGAGCAAGAACAGGCAACAAAAACATCTACGAGCGGTTCATAGCTTTTTTTTACACTATTAAACGTTCATTGGCTGTTCATCCTATTCTGTGCAATTAACAGCAAACCTGTTCAACAGCTTATCCACGTGATAGATGCTTAGCTATGGCAAATTTAAGAAGCTTTTTGAACCCTGTACAAGAGAAAATATTTGAAAAAGCTTCAACGCAACAATTGGCCGCTGTGAAAACAGCTTCAGTGGCAATGAGTGTGGTCTTTCGTTAGATTTAATATGTTATAAGGTTTTTCGAAATGGACTTTCCCTTTGTAACTTCCTCTTGTGAAGGATTGATCGAAAGGTTAGACGGTGCTTTGCAATGATAATAAGTTGAATGAGTACCTCGGCAATTTTTCGATGGATGTTTAAGCATCGACCATTCTTGTAATGAATTCCCCTTTTACTATCGAAATGTCATCGTAATCAAAAGCTTTTCGTTAGAAATTTTACTGTCAACAGCGTTCAGATTTTAGCAGTTGTACGAGTGCTTTACTTTATAGCAAGCTTTGGAGATATGGAATTCTGGAAGAGCAGCCAATACGCCTGTTTATGACTTTCTTCAATCAATGACGAAGATAACAATCTTTATCGTCTACAATACTGGGTTGGATTACGAATATTATGCAAAAGGTTTCATGATCGACTTTACATCAACTTGTTTTCCATCTTTTCTTATGCGGCTAAGAAATCCTTATTTTGGCTTGGCACCACATATAAATGTTTATTCCAAAAAAAATATCGTTCTCGTGCTATCCGTAATACCATCCTTTTTGAAAATTTCCGATGTGACACTTGATGAGGTGGAAAGATGATTTATTGACTGTGACAGAATCTAGAGTGTTGCATGGAACTGAATGATACTCTATACATTCTGTTGAAAAGACGTTATTGTGATAGCTTATTGATGTAGAGATTTTTGACACTCTTAATGATATTAAACATAATCCGTTCTCTACTTGGATCATATTTTGGCAAATAATAATATCGGTCTGGTGGAGCGTTGGAAATTCAGAATTAGAATCAATACAGAGATAGATCGTTAGACAGAGATAAATCGTTACATAGGGAAAATCTTTTCAATTATAACGGTATATTTGGCTTTCGAAATGGACTTCTTTGAGCTTTCTAACGACCGAAAATATATTGAGTTTCACACTCAGTGAGCACCTTCTAGTCGGCTAGGGTGCGAATTGAAGAGCTCTAGGATGTTCTCTTCAAAGAGCAAACACATTTTCTTATCTAGTAAGATTTGCCCTACCTAATGGTTTAGATTTTGTTACAAAAAAACTTTTATCAGGCGAGAAAGTCCTAAATGTGAAGCGAAATCTCATCTTGACTGGTACGGTGTTGAAAGCAAGCAATATGAGAATAAAATATACCTTCAAACTCACTGATTTAAGCTATCAAATAAATATACACCCGTCACATAACAGCGAAGAATACGCTTTTGCCGAAGGCCTCAATTGTGCAGCCATAATAGAACTGTACGAAAAATGCGGCAGGATTCTAGAAAAGATCCGAGTTTCCCTCTACCCTATGGACTAGTCACTATATTTGTGAGCAGTGTCATTGCTGAGTTTTCTATCAAAGCTGACTGACTTTGAAAAAGCAGTTAATCCTTTGCGAGAAGTCCTGCAGAAAACGGCAAATGAGGTAGGGTTTCTTGGTCGAAGTTTTGAACCTCTGCGTAGTATGTAAATATGTCACAAAGCGAATCAGTCTTTTGAAGAGGACCGTATTTGATTTTCAATGACCACTGCTGTATGAGTAGCTATAAAAAATTATCCAAATAATTCTTGTCAGAGAAAGACGAGGCTTTCGAGTAGGATTTTTACAACAGTCTCGTGATAGCTCCGCTGTGATCTTTAAAATTTTAGCAGCAGTTACGTGGGAGAAAAATCAGTTTATTTCTACCACATCTAGGAAAGTTCAACGCAATATTTGCAAGAAATCATCAATTTTGTGATAGCATTTTTCCGCTTTGATCGCTTGAACAAAATAAGATTTGGAACGACTTTGGCCACCGGAAACGGATGAACTTTATGACGAATCGCAGGCGCACATGGGGATTGTAGAAAACCGAAGGCTATCTGCTGGCCCCTCCTTTGTTGCATAACTTTCGCTTGTTGTTTCTTTGATCTATATTCGAAGTTCGATGTCGTCAAAAATGAGCTTTATTGCTTCATGATCGGCACGCTGGGCAGACTGTCATTGCTTTCAAAACATCACTGCTTTGCCAGATGTCTTACAGTGCACTTATTCATCGCGCTTTTCAAAGGCCATTTTGCCTAACAAACAAAAACTACTGCTGGTGATTGGCAAGTAATATGTGCTTTTTCTATTCCAAGTAATTCTTGCATAATTTGTCGCTCCGACTAGACTCTCTATCTTAAGAAAGGAGTTTGAACTGGTACTGATTAATTTCAGTACTCCAATGTTGTTGGGCTACTGAAGTACCGAAAGACGAGCTTCACTCAGTTCCAATATATAAGAAAATTTTCAAAAACAATTTTTTTTGGCTAGTTCTGTTTCGATGGATCAGCATATGCAGGACATATTCATCCGAATGAAAATGTGCGCCATTTTGTTGGAAATTTACGATGTCTACAGAGAAGCTGAATAACCAGCTCGGTGTTGTTTTAATTGCATTGCTAAGCGGCAATCATTCCCAACACCGGATTGTTCTCGTGCCTACCATGCGCTTCTGTAGTCAGGGAACGATGGCGAGTGAAAATACTATAGCTAATAAGTTATTAAATATCATAAGTGTATCTGCCTAACTTCGAGTGCAGCCACTAATATGCAGTGCGAAATGCCTACTCCGCCCTGCTTGCGGTGCTGGTGGGTTTAATTTGAAGTAAAAATCGTTTCCACAGGTAACTGAAATTTGAGCATTACTATGTTGTCGAAAAACGAAACCGCAATCAATCTCCGATTTGAGTCAATGTAGCTGCAATCAGAAGAAAAAAGCACTCTCCGTTATGATTTCTTCTGCACAATCGGGATGTGAAATATCTCAGTAATGTCAAACGTGTCAAGGAGATGTTATTATGACAAATCACTCAGCTGAGCGCATATGGCGCAGTAGTTAAAGGTGCTCTGCGCGGCACATGGTCGATGGTTCGTTCTCACGCTCATAGATCCACTAAGCCATCCATCTTTCCGGGTTCAGTGAATTGGTACCAGACTAGTCTCAGATGTGCTTTGGAAAATAAGCAGCAAAGACTCGATACAGAGGAAAGCTTCCACGAGTCATTGTGGAAGCCAAATATGCATTAACACGTTGACAACGCCGTTGAAATCCTGCGCAGCACACGACACCAGTCGTGCGGCCGCATGGCGGCTCAATGATATTGTGCTAGGTTTTTGAGAAACATGAAATTTTTTCGTCACTCAAGGAAGATTAATCGCCACTAAATGGTAAAATATGATAGAAGAGACATCGAAGAAGCTTTTTGTGGTGGAACAATGGCGATGCTTCTCCAAAAACCCGCATTTCAAGGAAAAAGCCACATAGTTACAAAAATGTAATGTTTCAAACTTCTACTGAACATTTCTATGCTGTCTTATGCACATCCATCCATATTTTAATCATAGTTACTTTTTATTTTCATGCTGACAATTTCTTGTTCTTACTTCTTATTGCAAATAAATAATAATCAATTAATTCTTTCATTATTATTTGAAAAAACTCTTCTACAGACCTATACACGTGTTTCATCCTTACAGACTCGTCAGTCGGGCAGAACCCGTCGTCTTTCGATTTTTTTCTTAGTTAGTTCTCTCGGGAGCCTGCTCTCCCTGCAGAGATGTATCGAAAATGGACTTTTTACACTCTACATCAAGTGAAATTTTCACTTAACACAAAGTGTTGTGCACTCGATTGCTCTTTGACTGATATTTTTTATCATATTAACCCTCGTTTCGAGTGTTTTATTTAGATCACGCTCAATAGATCCTTTTACTATTATTTGAGCCAACATGTCATGTGGTATGGGAAGGAATTTTTATCATATCATACCTTTGTTTCGAGAGTTTTATCAAAACCACGCTCAAATTTTAATAGATTCTTTCATAATTATTTGAGCCAACATGTCATGTGGTATTTCCCTGTAGGCAGAACAGGCTCCCGAGAGAACTGACTATGAAAAAGATCGAAAGACGCATGCGGTTTCGTCCTCACGACCCTCCAGACCACATGACAAGTTGGCTCAAATAATAATGAAAGGATCTAAAAAATAAACCATCAACAAAACTCGGATTTTTGGTCCACTGGAAAGAAGAACTCTAACAAAAAGGGTGATAAAAAGGTTTGAGTTATTCTAGCAGTTTTCGCCACAAGTGATCTCTGAGAATTGAAGTCGAAATTGCCGGAGAGGCCGTTAAGGAATCTATTGGAGTAATTCTTGCATTGCCTCAGTTTAACACGCAAATTTGTTTTTCGACAACTCTTATATTCAGTTGATAACTCTTCAAACATAGAAGCTGTAGCTTATGTGGAGAATGGCAACGTGTCACATTCAAAATTTCCTCATTTCAGATCTTGGAAACCGTTTTGCAGTAATTCATTTTGCTGCAGGAATAGATATTCTAGCCGTCAAAAAACAGTAGCTAGTCGTTTTTCGGCTTTTCGCGATAAATTCAGTGCGCCCAATTCCGATTTCAGCCTCACATCACTAACAAAATCTGCAACCAGTGGACCTAGGTTCAAATCATTGAGCCTTGAAGAAGGCAAAGATGCCGAAACATTAACTGATTCAAGATTTGTTACTAACCTCGTATAGCCTAATAAAGCAGAAGATAAATGATTGCTCTTGCCAGTCGAATTATGGTTTTCCATAATATAATAAGTTGTCCCATAATTTACTTCGTACTCCGACATTTTCGTTATTTTATTTGCTATTTATTTGCATCAATTGATCAACAATATAATGACCTCATGATCAGTGATATGCAACGACTTGCTGGGGACGATTAGATCCCCTCTGAAAGAGTGAGGCTGGCGATCAGAGAGGTCGGTTAGATCACTTTTGAGTCCATTCGAACCCTTGAATTTTTTCACTCGCAGATGCTGATTTAGGGTATGAAAGAAATGATAAGTCGCTGGAGCAAGCTATACGGTGGATGTGGTATTGTGGCTCAACCTTGTTTCTTCAAAATATGGCGAATCGTTGTAGCTATAGCTCAATTCATTTGGATGGCGAGCTATGGTGCTACGATCGTATGCAAGTGTCTATCGAGGCTACTAAAACATTCCTCAACTTGCCACAACCTTTTGGCAATAACTCGATTTGAAAAAAAGGGCACAAAGCAGTAGTCCGAAAAATTATAAGACAACTCAAAATTGTTTAGTAGTACAGCGAAAGTAAGCCAAGGTAGGGAGGGCACGCCGATACGAACTTCGTTTTACTTGACGATCTAGAAAAGTACCCTTGAAGCGGAATCCCTTCTTTGCAGTGTTCCATGAAATCTGCGTGAACCTAGGAAGGAGGATTAGAGTAAGGGTAGTTCAACCACAGATATATTTTATGTCAGCTGCATCATCGTCTCGTATCGTCTCGTTGATCGTTGAGTGATTCGAGCTGGAACGAGTAATACTTCTTTTTGACCCTATCGCGCCCAAAAGCTGCCCGGCGGGTTCTCTTCTCTCTAGGATCTCGTTGAGCATCACACGTTTCTTCAAGCCTTTCGTAATCAAATCGGATCACTGGGTCAGCTACCTTTCTGAGATGCTTTGATAGCCGGAGGAATCCAGTCGTTAACGGGTCTCGTTCATCAAACGTCGTCGAAGCGCATGACGTGTACGACTCACCTTATCTTTGAATTCTTGCGTCGTTTACATATAGTTTGGAAAAGTGCTTAGAAGTGATTCAAAGCAGTTAGCTCTTTCAGAGGGGTCGCTTGGAGGTTTAATCGTTCTACCGCTATACATACCACATGAAAGTCACAACTGCACAAAAAATATGGTTTATGTCAGTATGAACATATCGGGAAGGTATGGCTGAGATGGTAGTGGTAGAACAAATTGATCGTGTATTTAGCCAAGCGATACAGAAGGGTGCAAATAATCGCGAGCGTTTTTTTGAAAGAGGGTCGTTTCTCAAAAGAACTCACTTGGCTTGTCCAGTAGCGAATAAGGACAAGATAAGTGAGGGCTCAATACATTCGACAGAGAAATAAAAATTTTTTATCTCATAATCTAAAACATGGGCAACCATTCACTTCTCATGTGCAATAAATTCAATGAAGAATGAACAATCGGTGCCCAATAGTTAATGCACAGAAGGTATTAGGTTACGCTGTAGAAAGGGGGTGTATTTCCTGAACCATATGAAGGAAATACCTGAAAGAACTATTTGAAAAACATTTAAACGTTTCAAAAAGTAAATTTGCACTTGCAAGCTCACTGACTTTCGGAATAGGGTCGAGCAAAGTGTAAACACTCTAAGCCAGCTAATGCTCCTATAAAGGTGAAGGCATATAAAAATCCCGTGATGAGGACTTTGTATCAATTTTGTTTAGACTCGCCGCAAGAAATTGACCATTCGTGTTGAGTCAGGACATGGACCAGCTTTTGAAAATCAGAGATCTACATACTTACTGGTTAGATGGAGTGTTCGTCTTCACGAATTGTACGGACTCCAGTATAATATTTACTCATCTTTGTATCTAGTGATTGTCATGCTGTCGTTCAATTCAATCTTGGTGATTGATGCGAATATCGTATGAGAAATCTGAAATATAGGCATCTGCAAGTGCAAGAACTAATTCTGATGTGAGTGCAGACCAATTTTCAGAAGACATCGTCTGAAAGCACGTTGGTTGTTCGCAGTAATGTTGATGTGATTGAAATATCAGCTCATGTCAATGCTGCATAGCAGAGCGCTGACGCGACTCTTGAGTTGAAGAGATGAACACGAAGGCTGGTGTCCATTATTTGGATGGTGGCTTCTTTAGTGGGCTTAAATGCGGCCCATGCCGCTCCCCTTTTGTCCAGTTTCTCTTTCATGTTATTCTCCGTCTTCGAGTGAACGTCCAAAATGCATATACAAGGTAGTTTTCGTAGTGAGAAAACGACGCATTCGAGATGTTTGCCACTGCTGGGTCTTCATGCGAATTACGCGTGATGTGTGTATATTGCAGAGAAATGAACCCGTCTGAAAGTTGAAGGAATGGCTGTATTGCTCCACCCCTCACATATTCACATTCGTTGCGGTACAGAAATAATACCAAATTATCCCATATTCATTTCATGTTATTGTTCTGTGCAGTTTTTTCCCTGCCAATTTGGCTATTGCCAAAAGACTGTGATTGGTGAAGAATGTTCTAGTAGCTTGGACAAGCACTTGAATACTGAAGTAATACCATTGCTCGCCGTCTAAATGAAATGGGTAACCGCAAACAGATGTATGTGGCCGACCACCTCACATTGCAAAGTCGCCAGGGCCACATTTTAAAGAGCTGAGCTGGACGCCGCTACCACATCCATAGTAAAGCCCTTATATTGCTCCAGCGGATTGCGGATTTGCATCTTTTTCACGCTCTTAAGCGGCTTCTACGGGAGATGGACCTCAAGGAGCGCAGTCAGCTCGAAAGTGACCTCATCATTTTCTATGAAACTCTATCCTTATTCTTTCCTAGAAGGAAAAACATCCAATAAGTTCCCACAAAAAGGCTGCGTATGCTCATGATAGTGAATACTTTGTTGGTTGATTAATTGGTTTCAAATAGGTCGCAACAGAATCATTAAAAGTGTCGAAGTGCGAAAGCAATCATTGGTACAACCCAATATATTCTAAAGGCCTGCTTTGATCTGACCTCAGAATAAGTCATTAATCATTTTCTTGCATTATTACACTAGTTTGAAGTCAGTAATGTGTATTTTTCGGCTAAAATCTCGACATCTCTGTTTCTTTGATGCCCATTATTCGATTCAATATTCCAAAGTTGGATATTTAATCTTGCTATGTGGATTTCGTTGAATTATCGAGCAAAATCCATTAAAATGCAAGAAAATTTAGAATTTTATCCATTGGAAAGGAATAATATGATGAAATACCAGCCAGCTAGCAATCGAGTGCGAAAACACTCTGTGTTAGGTGAATGTTTCACCTAACATAGAGTGTAAAGCGTAGGTCGTCGATAACTATATACAAGGAGTGTGACGCTACCGAGAGAACTGACTATGAAAAGATCGACAGACGACGGGTTCTGCCCGGCTGATGAGTGTGTAAGGACGAAACACGTGTCTCGGGCTGTACAAGAGCCTTTACCAGACCACATGACATGTTGGCTCAAATAATAATGAAAGGATCTATTGAAATTTGAGCGTGGTCTTAATGAAGCACTCGAAGGAAAGGTATAATATGATAAAATACCAGCCAGCTAGAAATCGAGTGCGAAAACACTCTGTGTTAGATGAATGTTTCACCTGACATAGAGTGTAAAGCGTAGGTCGTCGATAACTATATATAAGGAGTGTGACGCTCCCGAGAGAACTGACTATGAAAAGATCGACAGACGACGGGTTCTGCCCGGTTGATGAGTCTGTAAGGACGAAACACGTGTCTCGGGCTGTACAAGAGCCTTTACCAGACCACATGACATGTTGGCTCAAATAATAATGAAAGGATCTATTGAAATTTGAGCGTGGTCTTAATAAAGCACTCGAAGGAAAGGTATAATATGATCATAAAGTCATTACCGCTCTCTCCTGCAATTCCAAAGTTCATCCTTTGAAGATCACTTATCCCGAAAGTGTTAGAATAGCTGGTACTGATCTATTATAGAGGCGCCAATTCGATCCCTTGTTTAGAACGTATTTCACAATCTTCTTCAATGATCAAATAGTCAATGGATAGCACAAATTAAAGGAATTTGAACGATGTTTTCCAACTTAAAAAAGGCCCTGCCATTGCGCTGAAAGAGCTAAGTAGTATTTTGTTTCTCACTGAAAGATTTTTCGTTGGCCAAAGCTTTTTCATTATAGTTTCGGTGACCAGTAGACGGATCAAATCTTAAGGATTCAAGTAAATTATTTGGTTTTTATGATGGGCCTGCTATAACGCTGTAACAGCCAAAAGAAGATTGTGTTTCGCAGAAGCTTTTCACTTTGACCCATTATGAAAACGTACTTTTTAATCGTTTCTAATGTGCAAAAAGTTAATCAATAGCTTAAAATGAAAAAATATGATGGTGTATTTTACTTTCAAAAAGAATTAGTTTCTGCGCCAAAAGAACATGAATAATATTCTCATTCTCATTAGAAGATTTTTCACTGACCAGAGCGTGTCTCTTGTAGTTTAGAGAAGGACACGATAGATCAATTCTCAAGAATTCCATTACTGCTTTTGGTTTTTTGAACGGACTTTTTGATGCTTCATGAAACCAAAAGAAAATTGGGTTTCGCACTCAATGCTTTTTTTCCATTTTCGCAAAGCACAATATTCTTTTCGTTGTTACAGCGTGATACGAGGTCAATATTCGAAACAAATAAATTGTTGGATTTCTTGAGGTTTGATCTATCTATTAATTGCTAAAACACCAAAGGAATTGCTTTACTCAGAGAGAAATCTTTGAATGAGAAACAACAATTGATTTCTGCTTTATCAGCGCAATAACAGGCGTTTTCGGAGATGAAACACATTACTAAATCTGTGCTATCGAATGGCTATTTAGACATTGAAAACGCCCAGAGAATACGTTTTTTCCAATGCTTCAAAGTGAAGAGCGAATAAAAAAAGTGATACAATTTTGCGAACTAATCTTCTTTTGGCTGTTACAGCGCAATACGTGGTCCATTTTGGAAATATAATAAATTATTGTAATTCTTAAGATTTGATCTATCGATTGACTACTGGAACTTCGAAGGAAAATCTTTGGTCAGTGAGAAATCTCTTGACGAGGAACAAAATCTCATTTTTGCTGTCAGCGAAATAAGAAGGCTTTTTTTGGTAGAAAGACGAAGCATTCAAATTGTTCTAATTTGTGCTATCGAACGATTATTTGAACATTAAGAAAGACCAAGAAATACGTCTTTTACAAGGGGTCGAATGGCGCCTCCATAATAGAACAGTACCAAATAGCTTACCGTTGTCAACTACCTCTTAAATTCACTAAAACAAGCGCTCAGATTTTATCAGTGGTTATCGTTTTTACAGCTTTTCGGCATTCCATTGAAATGAATGTGATTAACGCAATGAATCTTTCGCAAGGAAGTCTGCAGAGTCTCTTAACGACTGCATTCTTATCTGTCATTTTGGAAATTTTTCATGAGACAAGAGGCAGCCCTTCGTGCATCGCCAATTCACAAGACAAGATGCTTTCATCTTTGTTATTACTCACCAACTACCATTGTGAATATGAGTTACATCTACAAAAACAAGCACATTCATTGGTATCAGTTTTAGCGCAGCCATAATGTGAATGCTTGAAGATGGGATTTGGTCACTTTTCCATAGGCGAATGACTGAATTTTTAGCCGAAACTTCAGAGCGACGCTGCAGTGAAATCAGTCCCAGTTGCTATTTTAAACCTTATAATATTCTTTATTTTACAGCAAAAATTTAGCCAGTACAATATATGTGGGATATTCTCACTTACTTTTCAATTAAAGTAGTAAGCACAAATTCATCACATTGTGCATTTCGATATAGTTTACTGCTCTCCACTCTGATTGTTCAACACCCATATGGTTGCTAGTTTATTGATAGTGTGCTGCCACAATGAATATCGATTAGATAAAAATGTTTGTCTAATGAATATCACAGTTCACTTTCAATTTCAGTTGACAATGACCGTTACCGTGTAGAATGCGAACCAAACGGACCCGATCTTAACATTAGAAGCGCTCTGTCCACAACATTTTGCCACATCGAAATCGACCTGCGACAATCGACAAAGCGCCTGAATCACAACTGCAATTCTGAGAAAAAGTCTTTCAAAGAAGATATTGATCGATAAAAGCGAAGCTTTTATTTTTTGTATTTTGCATTTTGCACTTTACATTTTTTTTTGCCTTTCTTTGCATTTGCATTTTTCTCATTGCAAAACTTATTCGGTAACAGATTCTTAAGCAAAATTACGTTTGTTGTTGTGATGTTCTCATTAGCCTCTCACATTTAGCACGCCCATAAATTATAGTTTTGACAGTGGAATAAACTGATAGCCAAACTGAGTACATCTATAAAAATGCAACTGAATGGTTAAGAGGCAGTCGTGTAATAAGATGTCACCAAAATCCAGTCATGAGGAAGCTGACGGAAATCGTGTCAAGATTGGGTCTTAGATTAGACAGCTGCATGAAGGCATTAAATACTGCAGTGAAATAGGAAAATGATTTACTTTGTTGAAATCAACGATGTGTTGACATGGGAAAGCACAGTGGACGATGTATGAGAACGCACGTTATGTAATGCTAAGCAGACTCAGTCCTGCTCATCTTTTCAAATGTTTCAAGGTGGATGTTTATAGAACGCCGCCTTTCCCTAATTTTCGCGCCATGATCAGATAAAACAATTTTTGTTATTATACATTTCACATAGTGATATCTGATTCCTTGGTGTAGCGGTAATAAACTCTTCAGTCGTCTCTCCATTTCTGTAATGTTTCTGAAAGATCGTTTGGAGTTTGAAATTTTCTATACTATACTAAGTGATCAATACGACTCAGTCAGTTTCCAAGGTTTTTAAAACCTGAAAGTATCTACCCACAACAACGCTTCAAAGGAGATATTGCTGCACTACAGAGAAAAAGCAGTGTTTGATGCCATTCCGACATTTTCCCAGTTGGATTATAGTATTACTCGTCCTCTCGTTGACTGAATTGTTGCAGAGCATACGATGGCCCTAGATTCCAAAAACTGAGGAGCTCTTCTCTGACAGCGCATCTCCAGCAAATTAGGAGGTTGGAAAGGAAGTTCTCGAGTATGTAGAAAATGAATATTCATGCAAGAATTCCAAACAAAAGCAATATTAACCATTTTTCAAAATAAAGGAAATCGTTTTCTACGAGTTTCTGCCATCGGCGTGATAAGTTTCGAATTTGGTCGAAGTACCATTCTTTCGACATCGAATCAAGGAACTCTTGACATGCATCTTCAGATTCATCGAACGATTCAAACTTTGTTGAACGTCCTGAATGAGGCTTGTATCCAGGGTCAAAATCTCCGGCATTGAAATAACGTTAAAACCACCGTTCAGCAACAGATTTGCTTGTTGTGTCTTCCCTTTCAACTTTGTTAATTTCGTCAACTGTAGCTCGATGTGAAAGACCTTTCCCCAATAATGACGCAATAAAACACGAGCTGCGATAATGTGGTTAGACAGGTTGGAATCTTGTGACAAAGTGGAAATAAAGAAGATTAGTATTTGGGTACATGGCGAGAAAATCTCACATGAGAAAGTGTATGTTTCCGTGATATACATGGGAGTTATCCCATGCTTATTGAAGTGCCCCGAAACTTTCTTTCCAGCCTTAATATGAAATATCTTAAGAAACCATCCTTTTGCTGTGGAAGTCTTATCCGAATAGCAAACGACACAGCAGTTTGCAAAGCAGAAAGTTTTACTCATTTCCAAAGTGTTTTCAAAAAGTCTCCGACCTGGAATGTAATTAATTTTGTTTGAACTATTTCGCGATTAACAAATCGAAAGCACCGTCAGCAGTGTATTATGATAGACCCTGTTTATGAGTTTTACAAGCCGTGATTGATGGTGAATAAGCTACTGCGTTTACAGATGTTTCATGTTTTGAGACTTCCGTGTCGTTTTGATTGAATTGCTGAACAACGAACAATTTCGCATCAGTATTCTCCTTGCCCTTTCAATTAGATTTTGTCGTAAATCCGTGAAATTCAAGACGTTTTTTTTGTGAGGAATGCCATCACCTATACAATCTGTTGTCTCGCTGATTGTCGAGTGACTAGTGCGGAGCTATCCTTATTCCTAATACGTCGAACAGCTTCAGTATGTCCTTCTCATTGGAGGGATTGCTTGGGCATCATGCCCTTCTTATAGGTTTGTGAAGTTAGATCGTATCAGATGGCTTTGTTATTGTGTATTAGACATTTCAAAGGATTCTACCGGTTTACGTCTATCTTCCATCGGCTGTCACCAGAAAGTATTATGTGCCCCGGCTAAGGATCGCTAACATCCTGGGGCCCGCAACGGAACACTTAATTTCCGATCGTTGCCACAGATCAGATTTTCGAATCCCTTTTCCAATTTGAAAACATCGGAACACTCTTTTGCATCGATCTTTCGATTCTGCGTTTCATAACTTCAAATGATCTTACATCCTGCGCACGTAGCGAGTAGTTTTTCAAAACAATTGTAGAGACAACGGTAATCGCTGGTCGAAGTTGGGAATGGAGTTGGATGTTCCCTGTGTTTTTCCTACATCGTCAGTGTTCTCAAACGCTCTCCAAGTGGCTGCTTACTCTTGCTCAGCTTCTGAATCTTAGTTTTCATCATTGACTTTGCGAACCGGACTCTCGCATCAAACCTTCAGGCGATATTGATTTTGTTTGAGGTTTGTAGGCATTCAGAAACAATCCACTCTTTACAAACATCGTTTTTGTGAAATTTAATCGGAAACCTATCCCGCCAGAAATGTTCTCGAAATCGGTCAAGGTTGGTTCAGCTTGGCTAACATGAGGTCAGTGGAAAAGTAACTGCTGTTCTAGACTGAAAATTTTACATTAATATAACTAGGCTCAGAACATCTTTATCAGTGAAAATGGGAACTATTACAGTCAGCCATATTAGCCACTGAAAAGTGAGTGTGTTGATTCTGTTCCATTTCAATTGATGCTTCAAGATTCAACGCACTCTTAGAAAGAATTTTCTGCATTCTATTGGTTGGGTAGGCGTTTTCCCTGCGAGCTGATGGCGAGACGTTTGAAAAAATAGTAGTTCTTGGGCGACGAAGTTGCCTCATCCTCTGTAGTCGCCGGATCTCGCCTCCACCAACCACCACTTCTTCAAACGCTTCCACAACCTGTTGGTTGCAGAAACATGCAAAAACATGCATACAAGGTGCAAAAAATAATTTTGAAAATTTATCGAATCCCAAGGCATCGATGTTAATGCTATGAATGTACAAACTTATTTCTTGTAGGTGGATATGTTGATTGTAGTGGTCTTTGTTTTGTCCAAGCTATTCAGGTAGCGTGTATCCCACTGTTCCTCTCTTTGAAAGCCTCTCCTATTGGACAGAAACTTTTACATAACGCTTCACTAGTCAACGGAATGCTCAAATCCTAACACCTCAACTAAAGTGCTATTTGTTTGTTCACCTTGGGTCTGCAGACAGCTATTTGCCATATTTTTGGCAAAATTTTTCAGAACGGTATAAGAGCAGAAAGAAGATAATGTTTTGAATTCAAAGTAGTTCGATATTGTTCTGTTATGGCGGCGCGGCTTGAGGCCTTTGGTAAAAGCGCATTCTTTGCTGTTATCTGACAAATGTATATTTATCTGATAGCTTGAATCGAGTACATTTTATAGATGTATTTTGTTTCTTATATTGCTTGTTTTTGACACCGTGCCAGTCAAAATGAGATTTTGTTTCGCACTTGAAGATTTCTTGCCTGATAAAAGCTTTTTATAACAAAATTTCAATCATTAGATAGGGAAATATTTCTGATTAAGAAAATGTTGCAGTGGATTGGTATTACACCTGTACAATCACCCTGGCCGACTGAATGTGCTCAGTGAGTGTGAAACTCAATATTATTTCCATCGCTACAAAGCTCGAGGAAGCCCTTTCCAAAAGCCAAACTTACCATTATAATAGGAAAGATGTTCTCTATCTAATCATTAAAATTTCATGTTATTTTGATTGGTACGGCGCCCAAAAACAAGGTATTTGAAGAATTAGACATGCCATTGAAATTCGCCTGATTTGGGCTATCGATAAACTGTAGAAACGTTGCGCAAAAGCATAAAATACATTTTTATCGAACGCCTCAAGTGACGCCGCCATAGCAGAACAGTATCAGTAGATGTTCAGTCACTTGAACATCGCATGAGGATTATCGGTCCTTATAAGTAAATTTTGTATGTTAGAGGCACCAAATAACTGCAAAGAGATAGAATATCACAGAGGGGACTTTCATACAGGTACTTTCAATGAATAAGGTGAACTGGACACTTGATGCGCTTTAACGCCAACCGATGGACGAGAGCTGTTAGCAGCTGGATTCCTCCGATGTCAAACACTTCACAGGAAGGCCATCAACCCATTGGTCCGATCTCTTCACGAAGAGCCTAAAAGAAAGATATGATGCTCAGCGAATTCGTAGAGCGAAGAAGGCCCAGTGTACTCCTCATGCACGTGATAGAAAAAATGGAAGTGTTGCTGCTGCTCGCTTGAATCACTCGGATCAACGGCACGACAAGTTCATTTGGTGTTTGGAAATTTTTGTGAAAAAAACGACCACGTGTAGAAAATCGATATTTTTCTACTAGAAAAATAGATTCTTGTGAAAAGGAGCTCATTTTGGACTATTGTCAAATACTTTTTTCCTACTTTGCCTACCTTTTTATAGCCATTTGATGGCTCGAGAACTATTGATTCCAATAGGATGTTTATTTTAGGAAAAGATTTCAACTAGCGAAAAGAACAAAACGTTTGCTATCGGTGAGATCAGCCCCGTGTTTAAACTTCCCCGAGGCCTTTGCTGGCAGTTCTATAGTGGAATCTGTAAAAAAAACTTTACTGTACGAAAAATTATATTGCTATTTAAGGACCTTCTACAAACGTATTACTAATAGAAGAAGCGCCCAGTCATGCCAGAGAACTTTACATATCAACACGTAGGCTACGTGTCTGGGATGTTATGCATTTAGGTTCATTTTTCACATTTCCTTTGGCGATACTGCAGCTAGAACTTGCGTAATTTAGAGATAAACTTTCTATAATGTTTGATTTTTACAAGAAAGTTGTGCGAAGGATCTTTGAGTATCTAACCGGAGTAAACCTTGAAAGATTTATGACAAGTAGGACTTCTTAGTGAGGAGCATCAGCAATGAGAAAAGTGAGAGTAACCTGTGAAGTTTTTAGCAAGTTTTTAGACTTCACAGCGGGTTCTCTTGACAACTGTATGGCAAAACTTAGATGGTCAGAGCACTTCATTGTCACGGAAGAATAGGATAGTGTGAATAAAGTTCCAATAGGTCTTCTCAATAAATGGATTTCCCATGAGTTCTAGCATTCCGAATTTTCTAGCAAAACGGATACAACCTTCGAAAATATACATATTTTCAACTCCTTGCATGCTTTTGACACTGACTCAGATATTGATTGCTTAGTATATCACTCATTACTGTTATATACGTGAACAAGATAGAGCAAAATTCATTACATTATTAATCGGAGAATTCTTAAAAACACTTTGGAAACAAGTGAAGATTCTACACTAAATACTTCGTCATTCACAAGTGAAGTGAGACTCCCACAGCGAAAGAAGGTTTTTTCAAACATTTCCAAAATTGATAGAGGTACAGTGGTCAGTAAAAGGCTCTCGAAATCTAAGAAGTAATCAAACGCATTATACAAGTGAATTCAGAGCTAAAGAGCGAACGTTACTGTTATTCAATGGAGAAAATGTCTGGGTTGCATCGAATGCAACCGTTTCCTTTTGTAAGACAAAACTATTTGCTCTAAATTATTGTCGTGAGCAGAAATTTCCAAATTATTTCTGATTCTAGGTTACTTATTGAGTGTGAGTAATTACCCATTGAGCAAAAGACCTTCAAACTACACTTTTAGCATGTGGGGAACCAACGGGTCATACTGACCCATGGTTCGCGTCTCGCGCACCAGAGTTTTATACGGTGCAAGCATAAAAAGTGGAAACTGAGGGATATTACTGGGTAAATTGAGTTTCCAAGAAAACGATATCACTATTTAATGGTGAAATATCAATGTAGATAATCGTGTGAAGGTTTCATGCGTTGTTCGATTGAAAGAACACCATTTTGGGAAATAAACTATTTTGAAGCGAGAGAAACCTCATTCTTCTAGGAACGAACACATTTCCAACATTAATTAACACTTTTATCTTTTTTTTCTCCTGTTTTTATGGCCGTTCGATAGCTTGAAAAATGCCGATGTTCATCGTATGCTTGGGTTTTGATTTGACTTTCATACTACGTTTTCCTAACCAATAAAATAGAAGGTTTTGCAATCGTAGCCCATTTTTTGGCTTTACAGCGGAATTTTTGCTGTATATAGTGATATTTATTGGATTAGGTAGAATAGCACTGAAGAGACACATGAAAACAAAGTTTTGATGAAAAGACCGTCCAGCGTTTTTGAAAACGTCTATGAATTCCTACAAACTGATTGGAACGCAGTCGCATTAAAGAATTTGTTCCTACTTTCTCTCCTTTTCCACTCAGTAAAGCTTTTTCATTAGACTATTAGTAATTGGAATGAACAGAATGGAAATAACTAGAATGGAATGAACAGGGTGAGAGGCTATCTGGGATTATCATGACGACCCACACCATCCATGGTAACTAACAATTCCATTAGCTTCACTCTCAGCGATGGCCGTGGGAGTGTCCAATGGAGAGTACCATAACGAAGGAGACACCTTAGTGAATCGAGAGCCTGCCTAACCAATGTCTCTGTTCTTCCTAAGTTCTACACGGAATCAGACCATCGCCTCCTTTGCAAAACGTTTTTTGTGAAAAAGAGAGAGAGCCGCTAAATTCAATCAACGAAGTCCCAGAACTTCCATAAACTGGGATGTATTCAAATCATTGGTCGGCTTCTGGGACGACACCGTTGTTGACAACATCGAAGAAGAATGCGATCGGCTCGTTGAATATCTTCACGTTAGCGCTGTGAAATCCGAGAGTCCTAAAGTCACAAATAGACGCTTGTCTCCGCAGACACTCGAGATGATACGTCAACGTGGAGTCGCACGAGCTACAGGCAACCGAAATCTTAGGCCCGGTCTTGTGAAGCGCTGCAGAGAAGCGATGAGAGAGGGCCTCAAAGAGAGACGAGCAGCAGCTATGGAAGAAGCTGTAAAAGCTGGGAAGAACATTTGTAAAGCCCAGCGAGGCCTCGCCAATCATAAGACTAAGATGATTGCACTCCGATGCCCTGACGGTACACTTACCGTTTCCAGAAAGGCTATGGAGATAATCACCCACCAGTGCTACTCAGATCTCTTCGCTAGCCATGTCCTCTTACCGTCATATAAATTGATAGATTATGAATATATCGTTCCACCGGTCTTTCCTTCGAAACATGACATGTTATACCGTCGGTAAAGAACAGATCATCACCGGTCTAGACAGGATTAGACCAAATCACCTGAAGAACGTACCGCCAGTTCTCGTCAACACCCTGGCTCGGCTGTTCACATCGCTACCTGCCAGAATGCAAGGTTCTCATTCAATGGAAAAGCAGCAAGACGATGTTGCTGTTCAAGAAAGGAGACCTTCGCGGCATGAGCAATTATCGCTCAATATGCTTGTTGCCAGTTGTTTACAAATTTTTTACTCGAGTTATCCTGAACAGGATTGACAGAACATTGGACGAAGGACAGCCATGCGAACAAGCAACGTTGAAGAGACTACATTTACACGACCACAAGATTTATGAAATTCACGAAAGTAAAAGAGACCGCTCTGTCTCACTTCCATTGATTTGAAGAAAATCTTTGATTCAGTGAAAACAGAAGCAGTCACAGAAGCTCTGGACAGTTACGGTGCCTCTACTCGATACGTAACGATCCTTCGTAAGGAATAGAAAAATTCCACAAGCAGAACATCGCCATAATATGACGATACTACTATTGGCGCATGAAGATGGGTCCAACAAAGTGATGCAGTCTTTCCAGAATCAATCACTGCCACCCTTCAAAACGTTATGCAAACACTAAAATGGAACAAGATGGAAATGAATCGACAATTGAACCATCTTCGCCTCATTGATGCTATCGTTCATATGATATCCATTATCCAGGGGAACCAGATGTTGACCGATTTTGACAACGTCTGTGGAAAGATTGGCCTTCAACTAGATCTAACGAAAACGATGTTTATGCGGAGCGGATGGGTTTTGAATGCATCATTTTTTTTTTTCAAACTCAACGAAACAATCGTCTCCGAGTGCTCCAATTGCGTCTGTGTAGGTCGTGAAATCAACATGATAAACGACCTAGCACCAAAGTTGAACAGGAGAAAACGAGCGCCTTGGGGAACGTCCAAGAACATCGAGGAGTGGTGAAGAGGGCAGAGAACATCCGCCTCCGCGCACACTTTTTCGACTCGACGATTATCCGTGCCCTAACGTATGCAGCAGAAACGGTCGCTACGTAAGCAGGATGATAGATCACTTGGCGTTATTGAACGCACAGTCGAAAGGTCGATGCTAGGAGTATCCCGTATCTCGCAAAAGGGTGAAAGCATCCGAAGTTCTGACCAGCTTCAACGACCAAGGATCAGGAATGACGTCTGAGAAGAAAACGGAACATACCGCTTTGTTGATGCCATGCTGCCAAAGAACTCATTCAGTACAAAAGTGATAGGCATTTCAGCGCTACGCCTTCTTCAAACCGTTTTGCCTTCCGTAAGCTCCAGCTGTTATTGAAGACTACCCCGTAAAGTCTTACATGGGCGTGGATTTTGTCAAAGAACAAAACAGCTCTGAAGAATGTGGCTGCCTGAGCACGGCCGTCGTGTGCTTCGCGAGGCTCGTCAGTTCTGGTATTGGCCATACTGCACGAAAAACTATTTTTACTAAGGAGAGTATTGGCAATACTGCGCGAAAAACTTACCCCATTATTGAAACCTTTATTAGTTGGATGCTGATATAACGGAGAAACATCCTCAGGATGCCTCTCTCTATCAACCTACCTTCCTCTGAAGAGGAATATAAATTGCAATACCGAAAATTGGATAAAGAATGGTCCAAACGGCAAAACTGTGAGCTTTCAACAATCGCTTGCTCGTACTCATAACTGAATTACCAACCTGTCTCGTCTCTACACACTCATTAAAACACATAAACTTTCACTGATGTGTTTCGGTCTACCGATCCCTTAACTTTCAAAGCTAGACCAATCATTAGCTGTATAAGCAGACCAACGGATAAATCAACGTGGTTCTTTAGCCACATATTATTGCAATTATTGTTCTTACTAACCCACCCCCCAAACACCAATATGATACCAGAGCACCTTAAAAATGCGCGTCAAAGTCATACGTTTTTAATGGAGTCGTTTGATGTTACAGCGCTCTGTACAAACGTCTTAAATGACGTCGCAAAACAAGCCACTCATGAATCACTGATAGAAAACACGGAAAGCGTAGGTATGTTTGGTTTGTCTGTCCAACAGCTTATCACACTCCTTAAGTCATGCCTAAGCTGTTCTATATTTAGGTGGTCGGGAAAATATTTCGCACACGTTAGAGGGTTGGCAATGGGGCAAAGACTAGCACCCAGTTTAGCCATTGCTTTCATGTCAAAAGCGAAGGCTCCAGCTCTCTATTGGCGTCCAATACTCTACTGTCGACAAATAGACGATTGTTTTGTCGTCTGCTCTACACAAGCGGAGATGGATAAATGCTTCGAACTTCTGAACGAATAGTCAGAAATTGTTAAGTTAACGCGACAGCAACATTCAGAGGCTTTCCTACCTGAACGTTCAAGTGCAACACAGTGATAGTGTCTACAAAACAAAATGATATCGCAAGCCTAGCAGCAAAAACATCTCAGTGCATTACCTCTCCTCTCATTTCTCGTTTACTAAAAAAGCGCTTATCAGAATATGTATCGAACAGCTATAAGTGTTTGTAAAGGTGACGATAAAAGAAGGGTATCACTATACTTAGCGCGACAAATAGCCATTTATGATGGGTATGAAGAAAAACATCCGCTAACGTTGGGCTGTAAAAGAGCAAAAGGTCTCGCAATGAGAACAACAGGGTGCCATAAGTAAATAGTGAGGTACCCCTTAATCTCTGTGGTAAGTACTGGACAAAAGACCTCGGCTACTTCTACGTTAAAGAAGACGCACCTAGAATGGTCTTGACACGCGTTTGGGACGAAATTAAGATGAAGACATGCGCGAGCATTGTTGGAAAACTTCAAAGGAGATTTTGTGAATGTACAGAGGTTGAAGGAGGCAACATTGGGAATTTATTATGAATTTTTTGCTTATTGTTGTAATTGTCGATCTGACAAGCGTAAATATTCGTCTACATATGATTTCATTCATTTAAACAGTATTTTTTTACTGTTGAATTATCTGAGAAAATGGCAGAGCTTCTTAGGTGCAGTTTAACACTTTCAGGACAGCGTGTATCACTCATGGTACACGCGCATTTTGGGGTTTTCTCGTCGAACACAAGTTTTCATTAGACTTCAAGTAGTCATTCGATAGCTGAAAAATTGCAATTCCGATGGTATACTTAACTTTTGAAAACGCCCCCTAGTGAGCTGTAGCACCAGATATACAACAACTTTTTTCCTTCGGAGTGTATGGCAGTTGTGACTGCTTGGCCTTTTTGTCGGATAAAGGATAAAGTAGTTTTTATTGGATTTTTGCAGCCACTCGGGAGTCTAAAATGACACTTCTAAATACGTACTTGATTTTTCAATTTAATTCAATTGTAGGTTTTTTAGGCTCTGTAGTAACGACGAACATAAATTACTTTTCACGTTCGGGTGTTTTGCATGTTTCAGCATCTCTTATGCTTGGCTTTCCGATAAAGCATTGATAGCCATGCGATATCTCAGAAATATAGATTTTGAAAGTTGTTGGTTTTTTTCTACTGATTTTTCCAAGCGACTCAGCAAAAGGATCAAAATCACGTTACACTCTGAGTAGTTGGCTTGTCGAATGAACATCTCTGGGTGTATTGTTAATTGTATATTGAACTCGTACACCGAAGGCAACTTATGATCAGAAGAAATGATACGTTTCTGAAGGAGAAAAGACTTTTCTCTTGTAGGAGCCCTATTGTGAGCATTATTGTGTAGACAAAAAAATGTCATTCAGAAAGTATGATTATTGGAGTTGAATAAGAAGTTTCCTGTTGCATCAGTTCCGCGTTGAAATAGTCCTTAGATGAGCACTTCTTGGTCGTTTCAGTTTGTTTTTCTTGCACTTTCAACGCGAGACTGTATTGAATGAGCACTGTCAACCACCGCTTCCCTAATTCACAGGGCATCAAATGAACATGATTATTTCATCGCGCTAATTTGTGTATATTGCCCACCTGTCTCATTTTTCAGTCATCTAGTTGTCAATGATTTGACTGGTTGCTAGTTTGTAATCTTTTTCAATGGACGAATGAGTAACCCAGTGGGTTCTCCTAGTTGTAGTAACTCTGGATACCATTTCTTTCCTCTAGGATTTCTATGAAGAAATCACAACAAATCGAGCATTCGTTTTGTGTGCCTTTGAAATTCTGACGGCTTGATCGGTAACGGCTTCCATTAATCAGCCGTCACGAAGAGGCATCAGCTCTAAGGCTTACTCGATTTTCGACGACAAGTTGTGCGGAGCAGAGCTCCGATTTTTGATGCGTGACGCAGTTGAGGACTTTGGATCATCGCTCACGTTTGTAAGGCACGGGGAACGCCTAGCGCCGTTCTTCCGATTGCGCATTAGGTGATTAGATATTGGGTGATTCTTCGCTCCCCTTACTTATAGACCAGCGTTCTGAAGCACTTGTTAAGACAGAAATAATCTGATTTGAAAAGCTGCACAAAATTGAATGTGCCTCATTTCCTTCGTCATACTCTCGCTACTCATATACGCTCCCCAGGCCGCTCTCTTCTTCCTGCTGAGGGCTGGCCCTTCATTGCAGTGACTTTCCGACGTAAACAGATACAAATGGAACATTCGGAAGAATTCATTCCATTGTATAAGGTATTCAAATCCAATGCATTTCTCATAAGCATGCGTTGTCGTGGGATTTCGTCGGAAACTAATCGTTCAAGCGTTCTCGAAGTCGGTCAACATTCGATCTGCTCGGCTCACGCTCTGCGTTATAAGAGCAATGTCATCAGCACAGCATAGTTGACGTTATTCCCTATCGCCGAATTTCATTGTCTAGTTGCCAAAATTGTGTTACTAAGTGACCTATAGTTTACCTGAAAGCGATTAGGAGCCGTCTGTATAGAATTAACACCATTGTGATCCTCCGAGACTGACAAACATGCTACTCGTGAGTATCCATTTCTCAAGTTCAGAGTTAGGCAAGCAATGCGCCGACTATGAAAGGCCTACAGCAAAGGATTGGACGTCAGTCCAGTGATTCTGAAAGAGCCAGCGATCCAGAGTCATTGTGTAGGACGAGTGCGGAGAGGGTGTTAAATTTTAGGGCCAATCTGGGCCGCCTGGATCGCATATTCGCCATGCGCAGTGCAAATGGCATACCCTGAGCGATTTTTATTGATCTGTTGATTTCTTCTGCCGTTTTGAGATATAATCTAAAACTTCTCATGATATTTCGGTACTTCGCGATTTTCTCCACACAGTCATATGCTTTTGGCGCAAACAAAACGGGTATGTTGGAATAAAAAGCTCCATTTTACTATCCAAAAACAACGATGTTGGCATTCTGTCAGTTGTAATTTTTTTTACAAGAAGTGTAATTGTAACAACTTTCACATGGAATATAATCATATAAATTTATCAGCTCTGACACGTTTCACTATAGGTCATACTAGTGACTGAAAATCGGAGAAGAATGAATAGTTTGTCAAAAAAGATGTTGCACATTGCATGCAAGGACAGCTCATCAATATCTCTCAGCATAACTTAGTTTTTATATAAGACTTCGTACGTTTCTAGTTCTCTGTAATTGATAAACGCGAAAAAGAGTCGGAATTCTATGTAATACAGAAGAATATTCTGGGATTTAATGTTTCTTGCTTAAGAACGCACGAATTGTTGCATGTAATAAGCAAATTCTATGCAATGGGGGTAAATTGTTGAACGGCTTTGTTCAGCGTGAGTTGCTATTGATCGATACTAATTGCACAAATTGTTGATTTCTGAATGAATATTTAAGCAAAAGATTAAGAGCATTAGTAAAGGCTTCAAAAATTTGACTCAGGAATATGCAATCTGGCTACTCTTCCCCTCTCCGCATCCATATTCGAAAAGAACATCTTTTGTAATCTTTGCACGATTTAGCAGTTATTCAATAGTTTGAATCTCAAAAATTCAACGGTCTATTCTGTTCTTCAAATGTTCTTTATATTATGTTGTAGTAGTAAGAATACAATTTCATTCCGCACTCAAGCATGTTTTGCTGGACACAGTTTGATAGCCTTTAGATAGCACAAGTCTCATCGTATAAAAGAATATGCTTAAATTTTGAGTGTGCAAAACTTTAGCGCAGAAAGAGTGTTCTGCAAAATGGACGTCAGTAGTGTAACGGATAGAGCACGCGCTCCCGTATAGAGTAAGGTGCGGGTTCCCGTCCCACTGACGCGAAAGTTTTACGCATCAATCTTCATCAATAGGTATATTTGAAACATCATACCACTGCTGGAAGCGGTTTAATAAAAAAAGAAGTATTTTATTTGATCTTTAGTACCCAATATCTGTCAGCGGGACTGGGTTCAGTGTCGATACCGACTACCCGGGCCAGCCTGTTGACGGCTGGCGGCTGACAGACAGATGCGCTGTAGCGTAAAAGTGTTGTGCTGAATGGGTTTTGCACATCACTCTACATCACTGGGTACATTTAAGCATCATACCACCGCTATAAGCGGTTAAAGAAAAAGTAAAAAAAGAGTATTTCATTTGAGCTGTCGACTGATTATTGAAAGGCGATAACTTGATGTCATGTTGCGAAATCCACTCACATACCTGTACAGGGTATGCGCGGTACTTGTGAGATGTAGTTCTAATTTCAGAGCTCACGTAACAATTTTTCTGAAAAACAAAAACACTGCTAAATTTGTCGAAATTTGTGCTACGGGATAGTTGCTGAAATTTTAAGGGAAAGCTTTACTCTGTGAACCTCTGTGTGTGAAATAAAATTTGATTTTTGCTGTCGCAGCGTAATATGAAGGCCATTCAGAAATAAATTACACCGTCCAAACTTTTCAGATTCAAGCTGTAGATTGATCTCTAAAATGTCCAAAAAGAAAAAAATATGCTCTTCTGAATATGGGCACGGACACGGCCAAATCGTAATCTGCTCAAAGAATTACTGTGCAAATTGATGATAGTGAGCTCTATCAGGGCTTTTTCCGACTGCGTACTAAAATTCAAAGAACACAAGCTTCTTAAAAAGACCGTAGATTGAAGAAAATGTGTTTTTGTACTGCACTTCACATATCGTCAATAAATAGGAAATTGTAAATGGAAATGCGTTGTTTCCTCATTGATGTGGCGTCCGCATTGATAGAGGGCGTTTTAAGACACGTGGATTTTTTTTTCAATAAGAGAGACTTTTACAGAAAAACTTCAGAAACGTATAATTTTTTCTGATCATAAGTTGCTTCCAGTGTACGAGTTCGATATAAAATACCAATACACCCAGAGATGTCCAATTGAGACTCAAAGTGTGTAAGGTGATTTTGATTCTTTTGCTGAATGGCATTGGATAATCAGTAAAAAAAATCAATAGCTCTTCAAAATCTATACTTCTTAAGATAGCGAATGGTCATCAATACACTATCGGAAAGCCAAGCATAAGCGATGGCGCAACATGCAAAACACTCGAACGTGAAACGTAATTTCTGTTCGTCGTTACTACGCCGTATTAAAAACCTATATCTAAAATTCAATTGAGGAATTGAGTACATATTGAGAACTGTCATTTTAGACTGTCGAATGGCCATAAAAACCCAATGAAAAGTATTTTATCCGGCAAAAATCCAAGCAATCACAACTGCAAAATACGCTATGCACTCCGAAGGAAAAACGTCATTTTCTATTCGTTGTTACAGTTCACTAAGGAGGCGATTCCAAAAGTCAAGTATACCATGAGAACCGCAAGTTTTCAGCAATCGAACGTAAAGTCTAATGAAACTTTGTGTTCGACGAGAAAACCACGAAAATGCGCGTGTACCATGAGTGGTATACGCGGCCCTGAAAGGGTTGAACAGGATGCGTAAGAAGCCCTGCCAATTTCTTCAGATAATGCAATAGTAAAAAATACTGTTCAAATAAATGAATTCATAGTTGGAAGAATAATTATGTATGTTAGATCAGCAATTAAAAAGATAAGCAAAAAATTCATAATAAATTCTCAGTCCACGAAAGCTAAACTAATCAAAGCACTCTCCATTATACAACCAATGTAAACAATATGTCTGCTCATCGAGAAGACAGTGGAAAAGTGAAATATACGCAGTGACATGAAGACATATAAGTATACACGCAAACCGATGCAAGTATACACACATAAACACATTTCATTAAATATGAAATAGCCAAATTGATAGTATTTTTAATGCATTTCGCACTGTTATGATGTTTTCTATATTCCTAAGAGAACTGTTTTTGCTCAGCGTTCAATTATCCTAAGAATATGAAATAGCTTCATGATTGTAGTTCATGTGACTACCAATCCTGGTGATCGCTGTTCGGTTGGTCTCCACTTGAACAGCTTAATGGAGCACGTTTAAAAAGCTTTATGTTGAAAGTTATTTTGTGGCGGCCGATGTGATTGGAATCTGGATTTGGTGATATCTTTCTTATGAAATAATGGAGATGTTCGACCGAGTGGCTTGCGGGCAGCTCAATCTTTCCACTCTTTAAGAACGAAAGCCGCAGAAACGTCAGCTGTTTCAATAAATTGTGTCACAAATCTCGTGTTTGTTTCAAAAAGAAAGGCAAGGAACTATCTGATGAAGCACTCACAGTTGCATTCCGCATCACGTATTGTTATGCTGATTCTAACAGTTTTCGTATTTATTGTGAGTTCCTCAATTAAGAACTCTTGCTCCTCAGATCCAGAGATGAACTCTATGCTTAGTGCTGAAGGAATAGCATTTTATGACAGGAAAATATCTGCAGAATTTTAGACATTGACTAGAATGGTACAATATTAAGTAAAAGTTACCAAAGTATTCACTGACTTTTTTTTCGTTATCTGCACAAAATAATGCTGTCATATCAGTGAGCCCTCATAAAGAAGTTCACCGCACTCTTTTGTTGAGAGAGCGCGGTTTGTCAAGCTTCCGAACAGCTGAAGCCAGCCTCATTACTAGATATCTTCAAGTGCCATCACAGACGTCTTTGGATTTGTTGACTTGAGTGGAAGTGGAGAAAACTATTTTATGGGCCTTATCATTAAATACTGTTGAAAAAAAAATACGTTATACAAGAAATAATCTCAAATCCATTCATAGATTGAAGAGAGAAGAAGACAGTGTTGATTGATTGTGAAAATATAAATCAAATTCCATAATGGGTAAATAGCTCGATGAAAATTGTGAACGTTGTTCGTTCATCTCAGGATTACTGCCATGCTTGTAACTCTATCAGGGTCGACAAAAATGCACTTGTGCTTCCTATAATGACTTGTGATCGTCTACCGTTCACCCTAAAGTGATTGACAGTTCTTCATTCTATTGTGCTTCATTGAGAGAAATTTCTTATGAATGTAGTCAACGACAACCACAGAGCACAAGAGCATTTTTAAAAAGTGCGAAACTCATGTACTGCCATTTGTGAATGGTGCCATAATGATGGACGTAAATAAGTAGCGTCTGATCAGCACATTGACGTGTGGTGTAATATTACCATGGAAGTTATTTTGAAACTCATTTTTGAAATTGGGCAAAGCCGAACTTGCAAAAAAAGCGGACAAGTGAGTGCGGATTACTTCCGATTACCTTCAAGAACTGTAGAGGATTCTAAGTAATATCATGTTGAAACCCATTCACAAAAGAAGCCTTGTGTAGGAATGTACTGATCCGTATGGATCATCAACTGGGTAGACCATTACTAGCATGATTGTTGAACTTCCTCTGAGTGTGTATAATGATTTGGAATACAACTCGATGGAAGACAGCGAGCAGCGTGATCCGAGCTTGAATCTTTGTCAGAGACCACTGGCCAATGTCCTTATCCAAACACATCTACCTATTTGACGCTACAGTCCCAGTTTTGCAGTATGTGGCGGGAACATGTGCCAGTATTACCTAATAGAACTACACGCTCTGAGAACATTTTCAACACTGAGCCCAGGTTTCCCAGTTCACATCTTGGAAGGATGCCCTGTTTTCGAAGCAAAGCAAAATACGCATCAACATCAAAAACAAGTATCATGGGGGAGGGGGGAGGGGGAGGCGTAAGGGAGGTCTTTATAACGAGATGGGAAGAGGACTGGAGAATGAAAAGAACAATGGAGTGGATTTGGGAAAAGACCTTAGGCTGGACACCTAGTACGTTCTGTTGATAGCGGGTGACGATAGACGTAAGCAGGGCGATTTCTTTAAAATGTCTAACACACAATAAGAAGGCCACCTGATACGATGCAACTTCTTCACAAAAAGTCTTCAAGATGGATATGATGCCCAAGCGATCCCTCAATAAGGAGGAGTTACTGAGGCTGTTTGACGTATTAAGACAATAGGGAAAGCCCGCTATAGTCACTCGACAACAGCGAGACAACAGATTATGTAGGTGATGGCATTCCATGCAAAAAAAGCGTCCTGAAATTCGCGGATTTATAAATTTATGACAAAATCGTATTGAAAGTGCAGGCAGAATACTGTAGCGAAATTGTTCGTTGTTCGGCAGTTCAACCAAACGACACGGAAGTCTCAAAACACGAAACGTTCTGTCATTAACGAAATAGTTGAAATAAAATTCACTACATTTCAAGTCGGAGACTTTTCGCCAGCACTTTGGAAATCAATGAAAACTTTCTGCTTCGAACACTATGTCGTTAGTCAATGGGCTGAGATTCCCACAGCGAAAAGATGATTTCATGACATTTCATGACTTCAGACAGATTTCATGACAAGATGACATTTCTTAGTACGATTGCAAAGAAAATTCTGATGCACTTCAATAAGCATGGGAAAACTTCCATGCATATCATGGAAATATTGCACTTTCTCATGTGGGATTTTCACAGCTATGACTCTAACAAGCCTTCGCCTTGTCTAACGACGTAATCGCAGTTCGTGTTTTATTGCGTCATCATTGGAGAATGGGTTTTTCACATCGAGCAACACGAAGTTGAAAGGAAAACACAACAAACAAATCCGTTTATGGACGCTGATTTCAACGCCTCTCATGGCCACTCCGTTAAAACTATAATTTATGAGCGTGCTAAATGTAATAGGCTAACAAGAGCATCAAAGTTTCACAAACTCGCTCTTTGCTAAGAAAGTTGTCACCGAAAAATTTTGCAATGAGAACTGCGTTTCGTTTCTATTAATCGATATCTTCTTCGAAAGCTTTTTCTCAGAACTGCAGTTGTGATTCAGGCGCTTTGTCGATTGTCGCAGCATCAGAAATAAGAAGGCGGGAACCGAATATAAGCCGAGCAGCTTGAGAAATTGGCGCATTCATTGGAGTTTTTCTTCAACTTGTCTCTCTCATGCGTTGCGTTTTCATTCAAGATTTGACAGAGATTCTTTCATGTCGATAACTGGTCTTTTGAGCATCGCCTTACTACAACATGTCACCAAATACGCTTCCAAAGATTATGTTCTGAATTAAGCGAGTTACAGATCCTTTGAAGCACTTGAAAAAACCAGAAAAAATCAAAGACCGGCCAAGGCGACGTCACCTTCATATAGGTGCCGAGTGTCGAATCTGTTGTTATCTCGTCGATGATCTCACGCAAGAGTGCTAGACAGTAGTCTTAATTGAGTCTATGATACTGATTCTATTTTAGGAAAATGATTATTCTTACGAACAAGACAGGGCCTTCAAGCGCTCCATTTATGATTTTGTTGCTAGTCTCAATCTCAACTGTGTTTGGATGTGGAGTGATTCCTGGAGGTCAAAGTAATAAATAGGAATTATTATGAATCTACAAATATTCCCATTCTTAGACGGTTGAGAACTCTAATCAGATTGAGCATGCCTAGCACTCCATCATTGCTTTACTGTTGTCGCAGTCTGCGCTACCTATAGGCAGAGTTCTTAAATCTATATTAAAAGAAAGATTAAGCTAAGAAGTTTTTCAGTGTAGCGACTTTTATGACTTAGTAACACTAGGAGTTTATAAATGAACTTTGATGGGTTAACGTTTTGGAGTCTTCGTCATCTCGGAGCCCATGATTAGATTCGATTCTCCACTGTCGATCTCCATCGTTGTGGTGTCTTCGTTGTTGTGCACGTCCAGTTTTCTTCAAAGGAACATCGCTCGAATGAAGAATTTCGCTTAGCGATGTTTCGTATACAGAATGACTGCCATACAAGTTGTCAGCGTTAGTTTTAAGTTGATAGTGGTTTAGATGACAACATGCCAGGACTTGACATCGTGAAATGTTGTCTTAACCTTTCCAAGGTTGATGGCATGCGGTTATATAGATATCATCTTCGATCTGCTGTTTAAAAATGCCACTTGAGAGCATCGATATATTCTGGAAGATTTCCGAAATCTACATGACCCAGTGACATGCTAAACCTTGAAGAGGCTTGAAACAGTTCTCAGAATAGATCGAAGCTCTCAAACGAGATTTTTAAGATAGTCGATTGAGAAAAATTATTTATAAGAACAGTTCTATATCGACGAACATTGCCGAGTGAGGCTTTCCATTCGTGCGGTGCTCCACCGAGAAAAAGTCGACTTGAACGACAACGAAAACGAATAATTCTAGAAGATCAACTCGAATTATCGGCTCTGAAGAAACGAAGACAACGAAGTATCGGCTGAATAAAATTATTTTTCAACCACGTGATGTTAGCTAAATTATAAAAGAAAGTGTTGTTGAAAATGACGAGGAGAGCCGATTTCCGAATACTTAGTAATTTATTTTACAACTATTCGCTACAAAAACCATGAAATTTCGTTACAGCGAGCTCTAGGACCTTCACCGCCAGCGGGCCCAGCAACTTACCTATTATCGCAGTTTACACAGAAAACAGCGTAGTCTCTGCTCTAGTCCCTGGTATTGCAACCAGCAAGGGTGCTGTTCAGGCACTTGCACAACGTTTTGCAATGCAAACAGTGAGTTTACAACTTGGGCATTTCATTCTTTTTCGTGAATTCTGAAGAGACGCATGAAATGAGCTGCATTTTTTTTTACAGATCTTCAGCCTCTAAAGCTAATCTAACTTGACTCATTTCACATATGTTCGTTGAAAATACTTCCGAGCCACGGTTCGAAATAGTGAAGAAGATTTACGTTTTAGGTCGTCGATGTTCTCGAAATCGAAGGTCGCAGAGCACTCTTGCCTGATTTTGTGATCTCCAACATTCTCGGTCAACTTCAAGTTAATACCACTTACGAACCATTACAATGTCGGCTCTTAATGAAACCAGGGGATAACCGTAAGTCTCCAGTAGTGGACATTTATTTAGGAATTTCCAATCCAAACTATAAGGGACATTCAAAAAGCAGAGCAGTACTTTTTTTCTTGCAAACAAAGACATATTCTATCATCTTATTATAAAAAATCTCAGAGTTTGAGGAAAACTGTCCTAGAGCCATAACATCAAAATCTTTCAAATTGAGAATATCTTTTCAAATATATAGATATTTTATTTTCAGAATGATGTAGTATTCAGTGTGCTAGAAGGTAAAGTTTGTAGTGTTTGAAAAGTAGGAGAAAATTAGTGTTCAACATTGTTTTGATTTCCCAGTTGTCTAGTGCACAGAAGAAGAAGTGTTTTTGAAACTTATAGTTTTTAGAAGACCGTGCGATGCAAAGCTGTATTTACGTCGGTAGCACGGTGACGGGAATTTGCCCCAAAATGGCTGGAGGGCGCATGACATGTGTGATGGTTGCAATGCCTATCAACAGCAAGCACTTGTCCCTCTCAGGAACTCTCACGGTTTGGACGGCTTTCTTATTTGTACAACTTCGTTTCATAAAGAAAAAATTACATGTAGACAACGAACATCATCATGGCTAATTGGTCGACGTCGATGTGGCAAAATGTTGTGGATAGAGCGCTTCGAATGTTAAGATCGGGTCCGTTTGGCGAGCATTTGTACACGGTAACGGTCACTGTCACCTGAAATTGAAAGTGAACTGTGATTCCATGAGAGAAACATTTTTATCTCGTCGATATTCATTGTAGCAATACACTATCAATAAACTTGCAACCATATGGGTGTTGAACAATCAGAGTAGAGAGCAGTAAATTATATTGAAATGAGTATTTTCTTCTGTTTAGCCGTTCCTAGGTGTTATTGATATTATTTATCGAATACTAGCGAAGCATGCAACAATTCAGATAGTAATGCAGCTTGAATAACATTATTCGAGGTGGCTATCGTTTCGGCGGGTTACCTTCTTCAGAGCCTGAGAAGATCATATTGATCCACAATCCACTGAGCCAAAACCTCCGTAACCCTAGCAGAAAACGTTAGAAATGAGTTTTGGATCGCATAGTAAAAACTTCATTTCAAACACTAACTATTTCGATGTTTTGTCGCTATCAATTATTGATTGAGGACCAGCCGCTGAGGGTCAGTGAATCAGTGGGCTGTGCCTAACTCGGGCAGGAAAGGTCAGTCTCAGGTATGATTCGAGGTCACGCGTAATTACGAGGCACTCCTCTTTTCGATTCGTTTTGAGCCTTCGCTATGTATCCAAAGGGCTTTTATTCTAAAATACACAATGTGATGAATTTGTGCTTATTACTTTACTTGAAAAGCAATTGAGAAGTTCACACAGACATTCTTTACAGGCCGAATTTCTGCTATGAAATAAATAATATTATAAGGTTTGAAATAGTAGCAGGAATTGATTTTACAGCAGCGCCGCTCTGAAGTTTCAGCTAATTATTTACCATTCGCTATCGAAAAGTTGCCAAATTCATCTCCAGGCATTCACATTTTGGGTGCTCTCAAATTAATGCCAATTAATGTGCTTGCTTTTATAGATGTTACTCATATCCACAATAAAACTTGGTGAGTAGGAACAAAAATGAAAGTAAATGATAATGTAAATTGGCGATTTGCACGAAGAGATGCCTTTTGTCTCATGAAAAATTTCCAAAATGATGGATAAGATTGTAGTCTTTTGAAAGCTCCTGAAGGCTCCCTCTCTGGAGATTCATTAGGTTTTATTACATCAATTTCGACAAAGTCCTTAGAAGCTGCAAATACAAACAGCACTGTTAAAATTTGAGTACCTGTTCTAGTGAGTTTAAGGGGTAGTTGGCACGGGTAAGCTATTCTAACACTCCCGGCATAAGTGATCTTCAGAGTGGTAACTCTGAAATTGCCGGAGAGGACGGTAACGACTTTATAATCAATTTTACGATCCCTCATCCCAACACGTAATTCGTTTTTTACAGATTTAAGACTAGTCGATTTCCTACCGAGCGCAGGTAATGTGGCGGGCGAAGACCATAGGAGGGTGCTACCTGGACTACTCATTTCAAGATCAGGAAAACCTGTTGGACGACTTCACTATACTGGGGTAGATCTTTATACCGTTGAACAACACTAGCCAGTCGTTCTTCGTCTTTTCTATGGTGTATACAATGGACTGAATTCTAAATTTGCTTAGATTTTTCTAGATTCCACTTGATAGTTTGACGAATGCCCACATAGCAAGAATGAAAATTCACCTGTGGACCATCGCATCGAATAATACGACACCAAAGACGGAGATGCCAAGATATTAGCCGAATAATACATGTTAATAACCTCATTTCAGCCTAATAATGCAATAAAATGATCAATTACGTATACCGAGATCAGATCAAAGCCGACTTTTCTGGATGTATTGGATTGTGTCATGATTTCGTTCGCATTTCGACACTTTTGTTGATTCAGTTGTTAGTTATTTAACGAAATCAATCAAATGACAGCATAATCACTGCCATGGTCGATGATGCGCAACCGTTTCCTGGGAAGAAATCAAATGCTCTCTCTCCAGAAAGAATGAGGATGGCGTGAAAAGATGTTGAAGACGTCACTTTTGAGCTTGCTGTGGTTTTTCAATTTTTGTCCCGCCGAAGCTGTCTCAGAGCTAGGAAACGATGTTAATCTGATGGAGCAATGTCAGGGATTGTACTGTGATTGTGGTACCGTGTTCCAGCCAAGTTCTTCAAAATGTTGTCTGACGACTTTGCAATGTGAGGTAGTCGGTCAATGCATGGTGTCTGTCGGGACATCTCTCCGCCGCAACTTATTTCATTTCGATGGAGAACGACCATATGATGGCAGTGTTCCTGTGTTTGCTAGCTACTAAAACATTCTCCAACTATCACAATCCTTTAAAAACAGCCAGATTTGTAGGGAAAGAGAAAGTAGAGCAATAAACGATACTAAGAATATAGCTCTTGGCGCTAATCAAACCCTGAGGGATGTGTCATGCGCTTGTCTTCGAATTCTAATTTCGTTTGAGATGATCTCCTATTGCGAACATTGATCACATCGTTATGAACAAGGTTGAATTAATTCAGTGTCAGTAGTTTCATACTTTTGAGTCTGACCATGACATTCTTCGTATGAATATTCCATTTAGATAGGAGATGATCAAGAAAGTGTCATCGAGTGAAATGAGCAATCCGCATGAAACGAATCCATTTTTAACAATGTCACATAATATTATGGCAGACACAAAATTGAGGATCCGATGCAAAACTAGGGAAAGCTGCTAGAAGTTTTCTGATGCTGTTTTCTGTGAAATCTTCTTGGTTCCAAAATAAGTTCTGTACGTTGACCAAGCGTGAGCAAACACCATGCAGAAATAAAGTCTTTGCTCCAGATTTTACTGCTTTCATCGCAGTGCCAGATGTTTCACATACATCTAAGAGAATTGAGTGGTAAGCAATAACACGGCCTTCGGCGGGAATCAAACCCTCATTTTATCCTTACCGGGGACGCGTGCTACCTCTACACCACCTAGATGCCTTTCTCTTAGGTATATGTAAAGCTTTCGCGCTAAATTGCATCTGCTGCCTTCTGCCATACTCATAATAAAAATGGTTTCCAACACCAGGTTTGGGAGGTAGAGGACTGCCTTTATCGATATGGAGAGAAGCGTATTAAGTGACACACTGTGCTAATGCGATGCTCAAAAAACCAGTCGTTGAGGTGAGAAAATCTGTGTCAAATCTTGAATGAAAATGGACTGCGTGATAGAGACAAGTTAAAGAAAAATTCCAGTAAATGCGCCAATTTTTCTAGTTGCTCGGCTTATATTTCGGCTCCCGCCTTCTTATTTCTGATGCTACGACAATCGACAAAGCGCCTGAATCACAACTGCAAATCTGAGAAAAAGGCAGTTCTCATTGCAAAACTTTCTCGGTAATAAATTTCTAAACAAAAATTGAGATCGTGAAACTTCGATGTTCTTGTTAGCCTCTCACAGTCAGCACGCTCATAAATTATAGTTTTAGCGGAGTGGTCAACTGATAGCCAAATGGAGTAGAGCTATAGAATTTCAATAGTATGTTGGAGAAATAGGCAAGTAATTAGATGTTAGCAAAAATTCACCAATATGAGGAGGTTAACGGGAAATCGTGTCAGGATTGAGTCCTAGAATAAACAGCTGCATGAAGACATCAAATGTTGCCGTGAGATAGGAAAATATTTCCATCGATGATATTGCCAATGTATTGAAACAGGAAAGACAGTGGACGATGTTCAAGAATGTAGTTGATGTGATGATAAGCAGACGCTACCCTGTTCATCTTTTCAAACGTTTCAAGGTGGATGTTTACAGAACGCCGTCTTACCGCATTTTCCGCACGATGTACAGGAATAACAAAATTTGTTATTGCACATTTCAGATAGTGAAATCTCATTTCTTTGTGTAGTGGTTACAACCCCTCTAGTGGTCTCACCATTTCTGTAATGTTTCTGCAAAATAGTTTAGAAAGTTTGGAGTTTTCTTCACTACACTAAAGTGATCAATTCGACTCAGTCATCTTTCGAAGTTTGAAGACCTGAAGATGTCTACCCACAATAACGCTTCAAGACAGAAATTGTGTTACAGAGAGAAAGGCAACAAAATATGATGCCACTGACATTTCCCAGTTGGACAATAATACTCGTCCTCATGTTCACTGAATTGTTGCGCAGCATGCGATAGCCGAGATTTTGAGTTTTGAAAAGCCCTTTAGTGACCGTACATCTCCAACAAATTGTTAGATTTGACAGAAAGTTTTGGAGCACTTGTAGAAAACTGAAAATTTATGCATGAATCCCAAAAAAAAGCAAAATTGACTTTTTGTCAAGATAAAGGCCATCGTTTCCTGCGACTTTCTGCCATCGGTCAGCCAAGTTCAAAGTGTTTTCTGCTGATTCTCTAGCAAAGATCGCTAAATACTTATTTACTATCGACATCAAAGGTTTATCTCCAATCTTACAGATTGATAAAAATGAGTTACACTTGATAAGGAGTTTATAGGATCGAAACCTATCCGACTTTCATCAGTGATAAAGGTAGAGACTCAGTAATCATTTCAGATAATTGAAAGTTGAAATATAAGAAGAACATCTTCAAGATACTGGTCTCTACCGGCTACTCTTTGAAAAGGTATATAAAAGTTAGTACCAGAAATTTAAATAAAGAATGGGTCACCACGGCAAATACCATGTGTTTAGATTCCGTCATTTTCCGTCTTAATAATGGTGCTCTAAAATATCTGGTCATATACCCAATCAATAAATTGCATAAGCTAACATCTATTAATGATCGTGCATTAACCGATCAATCAACATCCAAATTAGACCTATCATCAGCTGTGTAGGCGAATCTACAAATAGTATAACACGGTTGTTGGCTCTAATTATCGCTCAGGCGCTCAGATCTTACCATTTCATTTGTCGAATACGGAAATACTTCTAAATTACCTGCTGTGCGCGCATCTAAATAATTCGCAAGTGATAAAGTCATTTGATGTTACCTCCCTTTATACCGGCGCGTCAAATTGCTCTGCATTGTAAGTCCATCTCAAACTTGATATAGAACATGAAGATGATATAAATATGCATTGCTTATCAGTCAAGCAACTAATGCACTCTTGCAGCAATGTATAATTTCTCAATCTTTCGGTGGTTAGAAAAATATTACATGCAGCTTGAAGAGTTAGGCATGGATCAACAGTAAATAACACAGAGGAGGTCTGCCATCTGGAATCATCAGAATATTGATTAACTAGGTCTGGTGGTTTTTTCTTAAAGAAGTAATGGAGGTGTTTGATCGATTGGATTGCAGACAACTTGACTTTTGCAGGCTCTGAAGAAGGCAAACTGCCAAAAAGTCAACTATTAAATAAAGGTGATATGTAACACCTCGTGTTTGGCTTGAAAGAAAATTAGGAATTATCAAGCATTAGCTTCAAGTCTTGCCATCACCTTCATGTGTAAGTGAAAGCTCCAACTCTCGTTCAATGCCGATTGCTCTACAGACGACGCATAGACGACTAATTCATTGTCTGTACCATACAAATGGAAGTGGACAGATGTTCCGATGTTTTAAACGGGCCTTCAAATCATATAAAGACTGCAAGAAGAAGTGCAATCAAGAACTGGCTCCCGTGAACGAGAACTCTAGGGATTTAGAAAAAGCTCCTAGAAAGTGGTTACAATACAAAATGATACCATATCTAGTGACAAAAATGTATCACTCCAAATTTCTCTCTCATCCTTCACACATGAAAGCGACCATCAAGATAGGTACCGAACAATTGAGAATGTGTACCCAGTCAAAGGAGTTTAACGAATTGGTGTAGTTCACTCAAAAATAACCATTTCTATTGGCAACGAATCACCAGCCGTTGTGCTAAGTCCAAACAGTAGAATTAGTTTTCAAATGAATATTTCACGACTAAAATAACACTCCTTTCAAACTTCCATTTACATAACAAAATTAATAGCGCTATCATGAGATGCCCCAAAGTTGTGGCCTTGAAAATTTTGTCATACTCCACCTTCAACACTTCCTGCCAGGTAGTCACGATTACCTTTACGACTGATTATGCAACTCTAGAATTTGTATAGTCTAGAGAGAAATTGCATTCTTCCGCATAAAATATATTTAATAACAGGCAAGACATGAGGGATGGATACACTGGCAAAGCGGTTAGATCATTCTGTGTCGGCATAAAAGAGAATCTATATAATAGATTCAAAATTGGAGAAGAGAATCAAACCACAGCGGTAAAGATTTCAAAGTGACCACCAGGATGGCTCAGGAATCAAAAACATCAACGGACACGGCCCTCAAGATTTTAAAATAAAGTCTAAAAATCCAAAAAAAAATCAAAAGGGCGAATGCATCATGGTCTCTTGAAACATGGGACTTTTCTTCGTTTGATCTTTCTATCTAATTCAGGCTGTGTATGAAAATATTGATGAACCACGAAAACAAACAGACAGTTGACTCGACGTACGTGCAGATTCTGAATAGGTTGAAATCGCCAAAACTTTGGCCAACTTCACCGCATTGCTACTATTAATCCAATCATTGTGTTTACATAGGCCAACGTCACAGCTCCAAACACTCCATGGTGTCAGGCACTAAGATTCGTAAATTTTCTTTGATAAATAGCAATAAAGATACGCGATTTACATAATTGTCTACTTGAGCGGCAATTCTTGGACAGCGGTGCGGATCCGAACACATTTGGATCCATTTGGCTTTTTTCTCCCACCATCCGCGTATATGATGGTGGTCTGGTTTCAACAAAGTGACGAATCTGAGTCTCTTGGAGCGATCTGTAAGTGTCGGCAGCTGCGAGTGCGGCTGATCAATCTTGATAACAAACACGTCTATTCAAGGAATACGTGGCCGCTCTCGGGAATGCATGTAATCTTGTTTAGCCCATTTTACTACTGTTCCCGTCCACCTTTCATGTAATCCTCTCGTTATATGACTAGCTCTTCCGCACTTCGGTGGCGTTGTGTATCCCTCAGTTGTGAAGATGTGGCAGATTTCCAAGATCTAAACTTCACACTGCGTTTAAACGTTCCGCGTGCCGGTTACATTTCAGATGGCATCATTCAAGCAGTAGTAGTGCAAAATTTCATTAACATAGTTGATTTCTCAGTTTATGACTCGGCTGCATAGCAGAACTTGAGGAAACGGTCATTCGAAGAACTGAGCGCTGATTTCCAAAATTCTCAATATATCAGGGATATCTTTGAGAGCTCTGCTCCCAGGCTCTTTCTTCCTTCTGTTCAGTTCTTCCTTAATGTTGCTCTTCATATACTACAACCGCCTAAGGTACACTGCCAAATTAGTCTCTGTTGTCGTGAAACCATTTGCTTCGTTTTTGATCTATGCGCAAAAGGTTTCGTGAGCCAAGTTTCCTTGTGATTCAAACGTTCTTCCATCCACTTCCTATGGCGTTTGCCTCATTTAGCCTAATGATTGATTATTTGCTCCACTTTTCACGCATCAAAAGGGCTCTATTTCATTAGAGAACCGACTATTCACGAAAACTCTTCTGAAATTATGCTTTATCGCCACAATGGAGCGAATTCAATATTAGAGTATGGCAGAAAAAACTCTGGTAATCTAGTGTCCCTCTGTCTAACCACTTTTCGTACAGATCTTGATGTCCAGTTTTGGCTGGGAATGTTGGTGCTAACAATCGGGAAAATTGGAGTAAATTCTTCTTCGAATTTCACTACCAGTCCGGAGAAGATGGGCGGGGATTGGTAATGCCGACTATCAACAATGAGGCGGTGGTCCACTCTCGTCTTCACCACTTTTCCAAACCCCAAATAAGGAAAACCTTCACTTAACACATCCAAAATAGCAAAGAAAATCGTTTACTTCGACCAGCATTATGCGCCATTCATAAAGAAGTCGTAATTTACGAGCAGCAGCTGAAGTATCATGTAAAAATATTTGAGGATTTTTGCAGAGAATGAATGCGAAGAAATCAGTCGATTACAATAACTGCTCAGATTCAGAAGGTAAAGTGCGACTACAGGTGGTGTGGATTTGAAATTATATGAAAAAATTTCGACCATGCAGTAGAACAGTGATCGCATGAGCTGCGTTCCTCTCCTTCGCTGGTCAATGAATTTTATAGAAATGAATTTTGGTGAGCATATGAATCGCGTTTTTGCGCTATTCAACAAAAGGCTGTCACGCTTGGATAAACAGTGATGTGTATACCTCCTCTTCATATCCAAAGATTTAGGCAGAATTATTGGGTTTTCAAAATAATGTAATATTTATAGCTTCACCTTTCTGCACGTGACCAGACTATGTTTTTATTCTAAATCATAAAACCTATAAGTCATTGCTAATCTCATGTCACTCAGCATAATCTAAAAACGATTATGTTAATAACAGCAGGGCATCGATAAATTCTTTCTTTACTAATGTCGTTTATATGCTTTATCAAATTTTTTGACCGCATGCTTTTTGTTAAATGATGGATTTTTGGCATTTTTAGTACGACATGTAGTTTTGATTTGTTGCGTTGTACACTTTCCAAGAAGAAATGGTAGCTGTGATTAAAGTGATGAGTGAGAGTTTTAACATATTTCTTTGTCTTGATCCATTGTTGACACAGCTAATTATGTAGATACATAGAAGCCTAGGAGGGAAATTCGAGAATCTGTTGTACTACATTTTTGTACAGCGCTACAGTTGTTGGTCTAATAAACGTAATTATTTGTTCATTTAAATGTAATTACTCGTTTATGCAACATTTTTCTACTGTTAAAATATCTGAAAGAAAATTGTCAGAACTTTTTTCGCATCCTGTATCCATAAACGTTTGTCGAATGTTGTAATAGTCCTCGTAGAGTTACTCACTATCGTGTTTACCACGGAGAGCAGTGCACGATAAAGGAAATTGTTTCGTTCTGTGTACATCGCCTCATACATGGGGTATCTTTTCAATTCCTATTAGGGCCACAGTGATATGCACTTGATAATCTGTCAAATCGATACAGAAATGCTGTAAAAGAAGCCTCAGTAAAGTAAATGCATTGAAGTCAATGGATCTTCATCCGCTCCATTCTTGAAGACTGCATTGCTGCCACTCCATCTTGCCCATTCTGTTGAAGAGATTCCTCTTCAGCCTTGGGCTGAATGGTGCTTGCTTCTGATGATGCAGATTTTAACAGAAGAAGTGACATTGTCGTTTAGTACTGTATCAGTTCTGAAAGATCAGCACACTTGCAAAAATGTGATAGTAAGTATTTCAACAACGTTTCATTGACATGATGAAAAAGAATTTGGTCATGGAAAGATTACTGCAGTACTTGGGCACATTCCGAGTACTAACAGCGTTCGCGAGCATTAAGGGATTGAAATTCACTACTTCTGCACCATTCCTCGATGTTTCTCCAGAGATAATTCTCAACCCTTTCACAGAGTGGTTCCACGTAGCTGTCGCGTATATACATCCCATTCAAAAGTATTTAGATCCACATGAGGAAGTTCTCCAAATATTTCAGTTTTAACTGAGTGCATTCAATGACTTCATGAGAACATCGGAATTTCTGTAAAGAGACACTTTACCCTGACAACTATCTTTTCCACACTAATGCCATTTTCCACATCTGTGCTATTAAACAGTCTATCCACTCCAGTGAAAAATTCGTTGCACTCATCGCATTCACTTTTAGACGTTCCAAAAATCTGAACGTTAGAGCAATTACTGAAAGTGAACACAAAGGAAAGCGTTTGAAACACATCTATGCTTTTCTCTGCTCTCATGAATGTGTGAGTTCACAGATGAAGATGGTAGATCGACTATAGTACATAGTACACATGACAGTTCCAAGCGGATTCAGCAGATCCTTACATTGGCAGAGAGTCTCGAAGCAATATATATGTTTTCCGAACGTCTTGCCGCGACAAAAGTAAGATTTCTCTGCCTCCAAGGTCTACATATTTTTCCAAGGATCAAAGCTGATTGTACTGATCTTTTTCCTTTAACTGGGTGTAGTATAAAAAAATCATATTTTTCATATCCATCTAATCACAGAACTATGCTGAAATGTAAATAGAACACGATGAGTTGTGATGTGCAACAGTTGTATTTCCAACATAAATTTCTTGAACTGCCTCGATAGCCTTTCAGAGCAAAAAACTGAGTAATACTTATAGGAAAAATGTGAAGCTCTTCCACACGCAATTCATTGCTTCCATTCCGTTATAGGAACCGTGAGTTCAACTGAGTAATCCATCATGACAGTTTTTTTGACTGTGAAAAAGCAGATCCTTATACACACTTTTCTTATCTAAAACGACTTTTGATCACATAACTAGGTAATTTTGCCTTTCTCATATCCTCATATCCTCACCAACTTCTTAATCAATAATTGAATTGGAACGTCTAGTAGATTTCGCCTAAACGAAACATAATAAATCACTGAAAGCACTCGTTTAATTAGTGCAATATTGAAACTGTTTATGGCAGCCTTTACTACGATTTACATGAGTTCAACTGTCATGTGTGTAACATTTGGAATAGTATTAGTAAACTACAATAACAATGGGTAAATGTAAAGATCGTTTTTCATCTGAGAGTGATCACTCTGATGAATGGTTATGTGTGCATCATATTGTGGAATTAAGAGTAAGTTCAAAATGGCTCTCAAAAGGATCCGCGCTTTGTTTCCATAGATTTCAAGCATTGAGTTACGTAAAACTTTTAAGCAAATTCATGGCGTTTGGTGTTGATTAATTTGTAGTGACGATAGATATAAAGTTAGCTAACGGTAGCTGAGCTTCACTTCCAACGATACGCTGTTGAAGACCACCCCGGATATTTTCTTATCGCACTGGGGTCGACAGATTGTTAAAGCATTATACCACACAAACTACGTTCACTGTACAGCTTCCGAATCACCATACTAAAATTCATCAAAAGGATCAGAAATCACCGAGTTTGAATGGGATCATATCATAGTATTGCTTATCCTCCGCTGAAAGGTTGCAACTTCTTATATTCATCCAACGCATGAAGTCAAGTGATAAAGTGTTTACGTTACTGCATAGACGACAAAAGTCACTTATTGATAGAGCTCGTGATTAACAATTTACATAGATCTAAAAAAGTCAAAATTACTACTAAGAGAAGACAGAGCAACATACATCGATTGGAGAAGCAAAAAAGTATACCAATTATTTAAACACTGACTTTCACTCCACTTTCAATCTCGACAAAGTAGTTAATACTGTTAAAAAGACATCACAACATCATGTGCCAGCCAATGAAACATCGACGGTCAAATACCCATTTTCTATAGCAACCTTGTGTCGGCTCAGTAATCTTTAGGATATTGTCTACATGTTGTTTTCTATGGTATCCACTCAGTAATAGATTTTAAGAATATTTTAGAGCATTGCCATTCCACAAAATGCTCACGAAATGTGAATAAATAGTGATTTTGCTTTTCTTCTTCTAATGAAGCACGAAAAACCACAAAAGATATGACTTTTCCGCTCGAGAGATCATGGCTCTCCTAAAGAAGTGCCTAGGCTGCTCATTTTCCAAATGGTCCGGGAATGATTTTGCGCAAATCAGAAGGCTAGCAATTGTACAGCGACTAGCTCCAACCCTTGCTATAGCCTTTATGTGTGAAGTGGAGGCCCTAATAATCGATGTCCTGCCGTAACTCTACTGTGGCTATGAAGATGACTGTTTTGTCGTCTGCTCAAAGCAAGAGGAGATGGACACATACTTTGATTTGCTGAATAGTCAGACGGAGCACATGAAATTCCCCCATGAGAAAACGAATGCAAATTGGCCTCCATATTCAAACGTTCGTGTCAGCCTATACGAAAATTTTTGCAACACAATGGTACTGCAAACCAGGCAACAAAAGGATTTTGGTTCAACACCTGTCTTCGCATCCTCCACACACAAACACGCACTCGTGAAAAAAAAGTTTCGACGAGCTGTTAATGTATGCACAAGAAAAACACGGGGCCGAATTCCTCAGCTTGGAGCGAAAAATAGCCATCTGTACTGGCTACGATACGGTAGGTGCTCCTCAAAAAAGATTTAAAATAAATGCGAAGCCCCCTAAAGGGAAAGTCTGACTACAGCAAGGTTCCCTTCATCCTGTACTTTAATTATAACAAAGTAAGTGCAGCTAATAAATGCTGTCTAAATAGAGCAGGTTTGGATAATTTGGTTGGAATAATTGAGATACCCTCGAACATACTAAAGCGCCAATTAGTCCGCAATCAACTGTGAGACCGCTTCTGCGCAACGAAAGACTGCCAAGTTTGTCGAACGGTAGAGAAGACGACTGCATGAGATCGGGTACATTTTACATAATCTTTTGCAAGGCATGTGGGGATGTCATTGGCGGAACGAATAGACCACTCTACATTTGTTTACAAAAACATCAAGCTCACACAGAACTTTGACGAACAAGCTCCACTAAGCATGCACAGGGAACAAAAACAGGAAAGTTCGTGTCTATTTGTTTCTTAGACTTTCTGTGAAGAATATGGAGCCCTTTGATTGATATATCTGACAATTATTATTCGCGCCAACATGTCATGGGTCTGTTATGGGCACTTGTAGGGTCCGATACACGTGTTTCGGCCTTGGCAGCCTTGTTAGTCGGGCTAGTTCTTCGCCTTTAGCCAATTCTCTCATAGGTGCTCTATCCCCCTACATAGAGTAGGCGACGACGTACGACTTACACGCGTCGTTAAGCGAATAAATCGCTAGGTCGGCATTATAGTACGCTCGATTGCTCTTGGCTAATATTTATGAATATTAAACCATTCGTTTCGAGTGTTTTCTTAAGAGCATGCCCAAATAATAACTATCAGATATATTGAAATTTTAGCGCGCTATTGAGAAAACACTCGAACCTACCGGTTTCTGAATGGGTAGACTGCAAGCTGATTTGATTTCCGCATTCTGAAGAAGGTAAGACTCTGAAACGTTGACCACTGTATTATGATAAATTGTGTTATTGCACTGTTGCACGCGCTACAGTACTGCGTATTGTACTGCATCGCTGTGAGTGCGAAACTCAATATTCTTTCCGTCGTTACAAAGCTCGAGGAAGTTTATTCAAAAGCCAAACTCATCATCATGATCGGGAAGATATTCTCTATCTAACTATTGGAATTTCATTGGCACAAAACGTTTATCCATCGAGAAATCTTGAATGAGAAACAAAATCTTATTTTGACTGGTACGGCGCCAAAATAAGATATTTGAAAAATTAAACATGCCATTGAAATTCACTTGATTTGAGCTATAGAAAAACTATAGAAACGTTGTGCAAAAGCAAGAAATACGTTTTTATTAATGGTCTCAAGTGGCGCCGCAATAATAGTACAGTTTCAGTAGATCTTCAGTCACTTGAACAACGCAAGAGGATTATCGGTCCATATAAGTAAATTTTGTATGTTAGAGGCACCAAATAGCTACAAAAAGATAGATAATCATAGAGAGGACTTTTGTACAGGTACTTTCAGTGAATATAGTGAGCTGGACACTTAATGCGCTTCAACGCCAACCGATGGACGAGAGCTGTTAGCAGCTGGATTCCTCCGATGTCAAACACTTCACAGGAAGGCCATCAACCCATTGGTCCGATCTCTTCACGAAGAGCGTAAAAGAAACATATGATGCTCAGCGAATTCATAGAGCGAGGAAGACCCACTGGACTACTCATGCACGCGATAGGGAAAATGGAAGTGTTGTTGCTGCTCGCTTGAGTCACTTGGACCAACGGTACGACAGATGATATTTTTGGTGAAAAGAACGGCCAAGTGTAGAAACGTGATACTTTTCTTTTGAGAAAACAGATTCTTGTAGAAAGGCGCTCATTTTTAACTATTGTCAAATAAGGTTCTAGAAAAGGATGTTTAGAAATGCTCCGCAATTTGAAACCTTAGCTAAAAATGCATTTTTTGCTTTTGCAAGACGTGTTTATAACTTATCGATAGCTCAAATCAAGTGACATTCAATGGCGTGTTTAATTTCTCAAACAGCTTATTTTTGGCGCCGTAACAGTCAAAATAAGATTTTGTCCTTCATCCGAAGATTCCTCACTTGATAGAAATTTTGTTGTGATGAACTCTCAATTGATAGATAGAGAGAATTTTTTCAATTATTATGCTATATTTGTCTTTTGGGAAAGGGCTTCTTCGAGCTTTGTAGCGACCAAAAGAATATTGAGTTTCACTCTCAGTGAGCACTTCTACTCAGCTAGGGGTGCGAATTGCATAGCTCTAGAAAGATATCTCCAAAGAGCAAACACATTTTCTTGTTTGGAGAAATTTGCTCTACCCAATGGTTAAGGTTTTGTTATGAAAAAACTTCTATCAGGCGAGAAATCTTCAAAAGTGAAGCAAAATCTCATTTTCACTGAGACGGTGTTGGAAACAAGCAATGTGAGAAATGAAATATATTTTCAAAATTCACTTGATTTGAGCTATGAAATAATAATACACATGTCAGATAACAGCGAAGAATACTATTTTGCCGAAGGCCTCAAGTGACTCCGCCATGTTAGAACAGTACGAAAAATGAGGCAGGATTTTCGAAAAGATCCAAATTTCCCTTTGGCCTATGGACTGGTCACTATATTTGTGAGCAGTGTCATTGCTGAATTTTCTATCAAAGCTGACGGCTCTATAAAAGCGGTGATCCTTTGCGAGAAGTTTGTAGAAACGGCGAATAAGGCAGGGTTTCGTGTTCCAAGTTTTTGAACCTCCACAGCATAAATTGTGGAATGAATATGTCATAAAGCGAATCAATGTTTTGAAGCGGACCGTATTTGATTTTCATCGATCACTGCTGTATGAGTGGCTATGAAGAAATTATCCAAATAATTCTTGTCAAAGGATGACGAGGCTTTCAAATAGGATTTTTACAACAGCCTCGTGATAGCTCCGCAGTGATCCTTGGAAATTTTAGCAGCAGTTGCGTGGGTGAGAAATCAATTCATTTCTACCACATCTGAAAAAATTCAACGATATATTTACAGGGAATGTCTGTTTTATGAAAAAATTTTTTCGCTGTGTTCGCTTGAACAAAATAAGATTTAGGACGACTTTGGTCACCGGAAACGGATGAACTTTATGACGAATCGCGGGCGCACATGAGGATCGCACAAAACCGAAGGCTATCGGCTGGCCTCTCTTTTGTTGCTTAACCTCGCTTGTTGTCGTTTTGATTTATATTCAAAGTCCGATGTCGGCAAAAATGAGCTTTATTGCTTCACGATTGGCACGTTGAGCAGACTACCATTGCGTTCGAAATATCACTGCTTTGCCAGATGTCTTATACTGCACTTATTTATCGCGTTTTCCAGAGGCCATTTTGCCTAACAAACAAAAACTGTTGCTGGTGATTGACAAATAATATGTGCTTTTCTATGACCAAGTAATTCTTGCATAATTCGTCACTCCGACCAGACTTTCTATCTTGAGAGAGGAGCTTGAATTGGTACTGATTAATTTCACTACTCCAATGTTGATGAGCTACTGAAGTATCGAAGGATGGGCTTTACTCAGTTCCAATATTTAACAAAATTTTCGGAAACAAATTTTTTTCGTTGAGTTCTATTTCTACGGATGACAAATGCAGGACATATTCATTTGAATGGAAATGTCCGCCATTTATTGGGAATTCACGATGGCTACAGAGAAGCTGAATAATCAGCTCGGTGTTGTTTTAATTGCATTGCTAAGCGGCAATCATTCCCAACACAGGATTATTCTCGTGCCTACCATGCGCTTCTGTAGTCAGCTAGCGATGGCAAGTGAGAATACTATAGCTAATAAGTTTAATAAATATCATAAGGCCCAACTTCGAGTACAGCCACTAATGTGTAATACAAAATGCAAGTAAATAGCTGTGATCGTCCCTCGGCACTCTTGTATGCTGGTGGGTCTAATTTGAAGGAAAAATCACCTCCACAGGTAGCTGAAATTTAAGCATTACTATGTCATCAAAAAATGAAAACGCAATCAAGCTTCGATTTGAGTCAATCTAGCTGCAATGAAATAAAAAAGCACTCTCCGTTATTATTTCGTCTGCACAATCGCAATGTGAAACATTTCAGTAATGTCAAACGTGTCAAGGAGATGTTATTATAATTAATCACTCAGCTGAGCGCATAGAGCGCAGTAGTTAGAGGTGCTCTGCACGGCACACATGGTCGATGGTTCGTTCTCACGGCCATGATCCACTAAGTCATCCATCTTTCCGGGCTCAGTGAATTGGTGCCAGACTAGTCTCAGATTTACCTTGGAAAATAAGTAGCAGTGACTCGATACAGAGGCAAGCCTCTGCGAGTCATTGTGGAAGCTAAATATGCATTGACACGTTGACAACGCCGTTGAAATCCTGCCCAGCACACGACGCCGTCGTGTGGCGAACATGGCGGCTATAATGATATTGTGTAGGTTTTTGAAGAAATATGGAAATTTCTTGTCACTAAGGGAAGAGTAACCGCCACTAAATGCTAAAATATGACAGAAGAGACATCGATGAAGCTTTTGTGGTGGGAACAATGGCGATGCTTCTCCAAAAACCTGCATTTCAAGGAAAAAGTCACATAGTACATAAACGTGATGTTTCAAACTTCTATTGAACATTTCTATGGTGTCTTGTGCATATTCATTCATATTTTAATCATAGTTATTCTTTATTTGTCATGCTGACAAGTTCTTGTTCTTACTCATTGCCGCAAATGAATAATAATCTATTAGTCCTTTCCATATTATTTGAGCCAACATGTCACGGGGGTCTGGTAGGGGCCTTGTACGGCTCGATACACGTGTTCCATCCTTACAGACTCATCAGTCGGGCAAAACCCGTCCTCTTTAGGTCTTTTTATTAGTCAGTTCTCTCCGAGCCCTACTCTCCCTACAGAGAGTTATCGAAGACAAACGTTTTACACTCTATGTCAAGTAAAATTTTCACCTAACACAGAGTTCTGCGCACTCGATTTGCTCTTGGCTGGTAATTTAATCATATTATACCTTTATTTCGAGTGCTTTATTAAGACCACGCACAAATTTCGATATATCTTTTCATTATTATAAGAGCCAACATGTCATGTGGTCTGCTAAGGAATTTTTATCATATCATACCTTTGTTTCGAGTGTTTTATTGAGACTAAGCTCAAATTTCAATGAATCCTTTCATTATTATTTTAGCCAACATGTCATGTGGTATCTCTCTGTAGGGAGAGCAGGCTTCCGAGAGAACTGACTAATAAAAAGATCGAAAGACGACGGGTTCTGTCCGAGTGACGAGTCTGTAAGGACGAAGCACGTGTATCGGGCAGTGCAAGAGCCCTTACCAGACCACATGAAATGTTAGTTCAAATAATAATGAAAGGATCTAAAAGAAAAGCCATTAACAAAACTCGGATTTTTGTTCCATTAGAAATAAGCACTTTAACAGAAAAGGGTAATGAAAAGGTTCGAGTTACTCTAGCCTTTTCGCCACAAGTGATCTCTGAGAATCGATGTCGAAATTGTCAGTGAGGTCGTTAAGGATTCTGTCGTAGTAATTCCTGAGTTGCTCAGTTTAACACACAGATTTAATTTTTCTACAGTTTTTATAATCACTTCACAACTTTCCGAACACAGAAGCTGAAGCGGATGTCAAGAATGAGAAGGTGAAGCATCAATATTTCCTCGATTCACATCTTGGAAAATCCTGTTTTGCAGTGGTTCATTATGCAGCAGGAACAGATATTCTAGCCGTAAAAAAACGGTAGCCAGTCGTTCTTCGGCTTTTCCCGATAAATTTAGTGTGCCCAGTTCCGAATTTCTGACCCTCCACTGATTTCGATTCGATACGTAAGCAACAACTCACATAACAAAATCTACAACAGTGGGCCTGGATTTCAATCAATGAACCATGAAGAAGGCAAAGATGTCGATACATTAATTGATCAAGACTTGTTAATAACCTCGTATTAGCCTGATAAAGCAGAACGATAAATGATTGCTCATGTCAGTCAAATTAAGGTTTTCCAAGTGATAGTAAGCTGTACCATAAACTATTTCGCATTTCGATATTTTAATTGTTTTATTTGTTATATTTGAATCAACTGGTCAACAATATAATGACCTCATGATCTATGCAAAAGTGATATTCAGCGATTTGCTGGAGACTATTAGATGCCCCTCTGAAAGAGTGAGGCTGACGACCAGAGAAGTCGCTTAGATCACTTTTGAGTCCATTCGATTCTTCGAAATTATTCACGCGCAAATGCTGATTTAAGATATGAAAGAAATGATCTGATTATTCCACGTCCTGAAGAAGGCGGCCGTCCGAAACGATAGCCACCTCGAATATTGTATATTCAGGCTACATTACTAACTGTATTATTGCATGCTTCGCTAGTATTCAATAAATAGTATCAATAACACCTTCAAACGGCAACAGAAGAAAATACTCATTTCAATACAATTTGCTGCTCTGCACTCTGATTGTTCAAAACCCATATGGTTGCTAGTTTATTGATAGTGTACAGCCACAATGATCGTCATTTAGATGAAAATGTTTTTCTTAAGATTATCACAGTTCACTTTCAATTTCACTTGACAGTGACTGTAACCGTGTACAAATGCGAACCAAACGGACCCGATCTTAACAATCGAAGCGCTCTGTCCACAACATTTTGCCACATCGACCTTGACCAATTACCCATGATGATGTTCGTAGTCTACAGGGAATTTTTTCTCTATAGAACGAAGTTGTATAGATATGAAAACCGTTCAAACCGTGAGAGTTCCTGAGAGGGACAAGTGTTTGCCGTCGATAGGCTTTGCAACCACCGCACATAGCATATCCCTCACACCGCCTTGCCCATTTATGGGCAAATTCCCGTCACCGTGCTACCGACGTAAATACAGCTGTCGATCCCATCCATTTCTAAAAACATTAAGTCTTCGAAACACTTTTTCTTCTGTGCACTAGATATCTGGGAAAATCAAAACAATGTTCGGCACTAAATCTTTTGATTTTCTAAATCTACATAGCTTCACTTATCCACACACATGTACTATATCATTCTGAAAATAAATTATGTGTAACATTCGAAAAGATATTCTCAATTCTGGAGATTTTGATGTTATGGCTCTATGATAGTGATCCTCATGCCCCTTAGAGTTCGGATTAGAATTTGGTGAATGAATGTCCACTAATGGAGACTTACGCTGTTCGTTTGGTTTCTTAAAGTTCTTGCAATGTAGTGGCTCGTACGTGGTATTAACCTGGAGTTGATCTAGAATGTTGGAGATCACAAAATCAGGCAAGAGTGCTCTACGACCTTCGCTTTCGAGAATATCGACGACCTAAAACGTAAATCATCTTCATTGTTTCGACGAGTAGCTCGGAAGTATTTACAGCGAACATATGTGAAATTTGACAACTTCGGTTAGTAGAGACTGAAGATCTGTGAAAAAATTGCAACTCATCTCATACGTCTTTTCAGAATTCACGAAAGAGATTGAAATGCCCAAGCTGTAAACTCACTGTTTGCATTGCAAAACGTTGTGCAAGTGCCTGAACAGCATCCTTGCTGGTTGCAATACCAGGGATTAGGGCAGAGAATACTTTGTTTTCTGTGTAAACCGCGATAATAGGTAAGTTGCTGGGCCCGCTAGCAGTGAAGGTCCTAGTGCTCGCTGCAACGAAATTTCATAGTTTTTGTAGTGAATGGTTGTAAATTGAATTATTAAGTACTTCGAAAACCGGCTCCCTCTTCATTACCATTCAATAACACTTTCTCTTATGATTTTAAAAATTTCACGTGGTTGAAAAATAAACTTTATTCGGCCAATATATCGGTTCTTCTTCGTTTCTCCAAAGGCGATAATTAGAGCCGATCGTTCACAATTATTCGTTTTCGTAGTCGTTCAAGTCGACTCTTTCTCCGTGGAGCACCGCCCGAGTGGAAAACCTCACTCGGTAATGTTCGTTGACATGGAATTGTTCTTATAAATAATGTTGCTCCCTTTTCGAATGTTTTAAAAATCTCTTTTTATAACATCGATCAATTCTGTGAGCTGTTTCAAGCCTTTTCAAGGTTTAACATGTCACTGGCTTTTGTACATATCAGCAATCTTTCACAATGTATCGATGCTCTCTAGTGACATTTCTAAACAGCAGATTAAAGATGAAAATCTACATGATCTATGATAACCGCATGCCATCGACTTTGAAAAGGCTTGGACAACATTCCACATTGTGAAGTCCTGGCATGTTGTCATTTAAAACACTATCAACCTATAATTAATGCGGCAACGTGTATTGCAGTCATCTTGTGTACGATAACATCGCAAAATGTAGTTCTTCATTCGAGCGATGTTCCTTTGAAGAAAGCTGAACGAGCACAACAACGAAGACGAGGACCACAACGAGGGAAAACGACAGTGGACATTCGAATCTAATCATGGGCTCCGAGAAGATGAAGACTCGAAAACGTTAGCCCATTAGAGTTCATTCATAAACTCCTGGTAATAGCTAAATCATAAAAGTCATTGCATTGGAGAACATCTTAGCTTTATCTTTCTTCCTATATATAACTACTTACACAGAATTAGAACCCCTGCCTATTGGTAGCGCAGACTGTGACAACAATCAAGCAATGATGGAGGGCTAGGCATGCTTATTCTGATTAGAGCTCTTAAGCATCTAAAAATGGGAATATCTGTAGATTCTTAACAATTCTTATTCATTACTTTGACCTCCAGGAATCACTCCACATCCAAACACGGTTGAGATTGAGATTACCAACAGAATCACAAATGGAGAGCTCGAAGATCCTGCCTTGCTTGTGAGAATAATCATTTTCCTAAAATAGAATAAGTATTATAGAATCAACTATGGCTAATGTCCACATCTTTTGTGTCAGATTATCCACGAGGTAGCAACAATTCGGCACTCGACACCTATACGAGGGTGACGCCGCCTTGGTTGATCTTTGATTTTTTCTGGTTTTTTCAATTGTTTCAAAGAATCTTTAGTTGCTTAACTCAGAGCAAAATCTTTTGAAGCTAATTTGTGACGCACTGTGCTAATGCGATGCTCAAAAGACCAGTTATCGAGGTGAGAAAATTTCTGTCAAATTTTGAATGAAAATGAACTGCGCGAGAGCGACAAATAAAAGAAAAATCCAGTGAATGCGCCAATTTCTCAAGTTGCTCGACTTATATTCGGCTCCCGCCTTCTTTTTTGTGATGCTGCGACAATCAACAAAGCGGCTGAATCACATTTGCAGATCTGAGAAAAGTCTTTCAAAGAAGATACTAATTGTTAAAAGCTAAGCTTTTATTTTTGCATTTTGCATTTTTTTTGCATTTTCTTGCATTTGCATTTTTCTTATTGCACTACTTATCGCTAACAAATTTCTAATCAAAGTTGCCTTTGTTAAATTGTGATGTTCTCATAAGCCTCTCACATTTAGCGCGCCCCTATATTATAGTTCTAACAGAGGGCTAAAGTGCTAGCCAAATAGAGTACATCTATAGAAATGCAACTGCGTGGTTAAGAAGCATTTGTGCAATAAGATCTTACTAAAAATCCAGTACTATGAGGAATCTGACGGGAAATAGTGTCAAGTTTGGCTGTTAAATTAAACAGCTGCATGAGGCATTAAATGCTGCAATGAGATAGCAAAATAATTTACTTTGTTGATTTCGACAATGTATCGACATGGGAAAGCACAGTGGACGATGTTTGAGAACGCAGCTTATGTAGTGTTGAGCAGACTCAGCTCTAACAATTTTTGTTATTGTACATATTACATAGTGGTATCTCATTTCTTGGTGTGGAGGTTATGAACTCTTCAGTCGTCTCTCCATTTCTGTAATGTTTCTGAAAAATCGTTTGAAGTTTGAAATTATCCATACCATATTAAGTGACCAATACGACTCAGACAGTTTCCGAAGTTTTAAGTCCTGAAAATGTCTACGCACAACAACACAGAGGAGATATTGTTGCACTATAGAGAAAAAAAGCGACAGAATTTGATGCTATTTCTACATTTTCCCATATGAATTATAGTATTACTCGTCCTCTTGTTCACTGAATTGGTTCGAAGCATACGATGGTCTGGATTTCAGAATTGAAGAGCTCTTTCTCGGCCGCGCATCTCCAACAAATCAGTAGGTTCAAAAGAAAGTTTTCGAGTATGTGGAAAACTGAAGATATATGCAATAATTCTAAATAAAAGCAATAATAACTATTCTTCAAAATAAAGGAAATCGTTTTCTACACTTTCTGCCATCGGTGCGTTAACTTTCGAATCTGGTCCAAGTATCATTCCTTCGACATCAATTCAAGATCTGACATGACTCTCTCGAGATCTTTGTGGACGTCCTGAATGAGGCTTCTCTTCAAGCTCAACATCTCCGGCATTGAGTAAACGTTGAAACCACCGTTCAGCAGCAGATCTGCTTGTTCTGCCTTCCCTTTCAACTTCGTTAATTTCGTCAACTGTAGCTCGATGTGAAATACCCTTTCCCCAATGATGACGCAATAAAACACGAACTGCATTATGTGGTTAGAAAGGGTGGAGGCTTGTAACTAAGTGTAAATAGAGAACAACAGTATTTAGGCCCAAAGAAGGAAAATCCCACAGGAGAAAGTGTAATGTTTCCGTGATATACATGGGAGTTATCCCATGCTTATTGAAGAGCCCCAAAACTTTCTTTCCAACCGTAATAGGAAATATTTCAAGAAACCATCCTTTGTGGAAGTCTCATCCGAATAGTGAACGATACAGCAGTGTTCGAAGCGGAAAGTTGTACTCATTTCCCAGAGTGTTATGGAAAAGACTCCGACTTGGAACGTAATGAATTTTGTTAACTATTCTGCGAATAACAAATCGAAAGCACTGCCAGTGCTGTATCATCATAGACTCTGTTTATGAGCTTTTACAAGCCGTGATTGAAGCTGAATAAGCTACTGCGTTTCCAGCTGTTCCATGTTTTGAACTTCCGTGTCGCTTTGGTTGGATTGCTGAACAACGAACAATTTCGCTTCAGTATTCTCCCTGCACTTTCAATACGATTTTGTCATAAATCCGCGAATTTCACGACGTTTTTTTTGTGTGGAATGCCATCACCTGTATAATCTGTTGTCTCGCTGATTGTCGAGTGACTAGAGCGAAGCTTTCCTTATTCCTGATACGTCGAACAGCGTCAGTAAGTCATTCACATTGAAGGGATTGCTTGAGCATCATGCCTTTCTTATACGTTTTTTGTGAAGTTAGACAGTATCAGATGGCTTTCTTATTGTGTGTTAGACATTTCAGAGGATTCTCCCGGTTTATGTCTATCGTCCATCACCTGTCATCAGAAAGTATGAAGTGCACCGGCTTAGGATCGCTAACATCCTGGGGTGCAGAACGGAGCACTCAATTTCCGATCGTTGCCACAGATCAGATTTTCGGATCCCTTCTCCCATTTGAGAAAATCGGAACACTCTTTTGCATCGATCTTTCGTTCCCGCGTTTCATAACTCCAAAGGATCTTACATCCTGCTTACGTAGCGACTATTTTTTTGAAATAACTATAGAGGCAACAGTAATCGCTGGTCGAAGTTGGTTATGGAGTTGGATGTTCTTTGTGTTTTTCCTACATTGTCAGTGTTCTCAAACTCTCTCCAAGTGGCTTGCTTACTCTTGGTCAGCTCTAAATCCTAGTTGTTCATCATATTGACATTGCGAATTGGACACTCGCATTAAACCCTCCGGCGATCTTGATTTTGTTTAAGGGAGTAGGCATTTGAAAACAATCCATTCTTTATAAACATCGTTTCTGTGAAATTTGATCGGAAACCTATCCCTCCAGAAATGTCCTCGAATCGGTGAAGGTTGGTTCAGCTTGGCTAACATGAGGCCAGTGGGAAAGTAACTGCGATTCTAGACAGCATATTTTACATTATTATAACTAGGCTTAAAACATCTTTATCAGTGAAAGTGGGAACTATTACAGTCAACCATATTAGCCACTGAGAAGTAAGCGTGCTGACTCTGTTTCATTTCAATTGATGCTTCAAGATTCCTCTTAAAAAGAACTTTCTGCATTTTTTTGGTTGGGTAAGCGTTTTCTCTACAATAAGATGGCGAGACGTTCAAAGAAAAGGTGGTGGGCGACGAAGTTGCCTCATTCGCTATAGTCGTCAGACCTCGCCTCCACCAACCGCCACTTCTTCAGAAAGCTTCCACATCCTGTTGGCTGCAGAAACATGCAGAAACATGCGTGCAAGATGCAAAAAATAATTTTGAAAGTTTATCAAATCCCAAAGCATCGATTTCAATGCTACGAACATGCAAACTTCTTTGTTGTTGGTGGATATGTTGATTGTAGTGGTCTTTATTCTGTCGAAGCCATTCAGAGTAGCGTGTATCCTGCTGATCCTCTCTTTGAAAGCTTCTCTTATTGGACAGAAACTTTTAAAGAACGCTTCACTAATCAGTGGAGTGCTTAAATCCTAACACCTTAACTAATGTGCTACTTGTTTGTTCAGCTTGGATCTGCAGACAGCTATTTGCCATATTTTTGGAAATTTTTCAGGGCGGTATAAGAGCAAAAGAAGATTATGTTTTGATTTCAAAGTAGTTCGGTATTGTTTAATTACGGCGGCGCGACTTGAGGCCTTTGGTAAAAGCGTATTCTTTGTTGTTATCTGACAAATGTATATTTATCTGATAGCTTGAATCAAGTGCACTTTAAAGACGTATTTTGTTTCTCATATTACTTGTTTTTGACGCCGTACCAGTCAAAATAAGATTTTGTTTCACATTTGGAGATTTCTTGCCTGACAAAAGTTTTTTGTAACTAATTTTCAACATTAGATAAAGGAAATCTTTCTGATCAAGATGATGTTGCAGTGGATTGGTATTACACCTGTACACACACCCTGGCCGACTGGATGTGCTCAGTGAGTGTGAAACTCAATATTCTTTCCATCGTTACAAAGCTCGAGGAAGCCCTCTCCAAAAGCCAAACTTACCATTACGATCGAAAAATGTTCTCTATCTAATCATTAACTTTCATTAGTACAAAACGTTTATCCAGCGAGAAATCTTTGATGAGAAACAAAATCTTATTTTGACTGTTAGGGCGCCAAAAATAAGGTATTTGAAAAATTAAACATGCCATTGAAATTCACTTGATTTGAGCTATCGATAAAATTATATAAACGTTGCGCAAAAGCAAAAAATACATTTTTATCGAATGCCTCAAGTGACGTCCGCCATAGCAGAACGGTACCGGTAGATCTTCAGTCATTTGAACATCGCATGAGGATTGTCGGTCCTCATAAGTAAATTTGGTATGCTTAGAAGCACAAATAACTGCAAAGAGATAGAATATCACAAAGGGGACTTTTATACAGGTACTCTCAATGATTAAGGTGAGCTGGACACTTGACGCGCTTTAACGGCAACCGATAGACGAGAGCCGTTGCGAATGGATTCCTCGGGATGTCAGGCGCTCTACAGGAAGACCATTAACCCATTGGTCTGAGATCTTCACGAAAAGCCCAAAAGAAAGATATGGTGCACAGCGAATTTGTAGAGCGAAGAAGACCCACTGAACTACTCATGCACCCGATAGGGAAAATGGAAGTGTTGCTACTGCTCGCTTGAGTCACTCGAATCAACGGTACGACAAGTGATATTTTTGGTGAAAAGAACGACCACGTGTAGAAGCTCTATTTTTTGAGGAAAACAGACTCTTGTAAAAAGGAGCTCATTTTCAACTATTGCCAAATACTTTTTTCCTAGTTTTCCTACCCTTTTATAACCATTTGATGGCTCGAGAAATATTGATTCCAATAGGATGCTTGCTTTAGGAAAAGCGAGGGCTCCAAATGCGTCTATGTAAGTCGTAAAATCAACATGATTAACGACCTAGCTCCAGAGTTGAATAAGAGAAAACGAGCGCCCTGGGGAACGTTCAAGAGCATCGAGGAATGGTGAAGAGGACAAAGAACATCCGCCTTTGTGCACACCTTTTCGACTCAACGATTATCCGTGCTCTAACGTATGCAGCAGAAACCTGGTCGCT